>ML787437.1:328981-350933 GCA_009831015.1 Picea engelmannii | reverse complement strand
TATCAATATCGGTGGATGGGAACATGGGTCAACACAAACCTTATGTCTAGTAGGTTCCTGGTCCTACTATATCTTCTCGTGAGTCCAAATTTCATAATGAAATTCCCACAATCATTCAAGGATATATACCAAAGTGATATCCAATGTTTATACCCTCTATTCAAACATGATGTGTTAATTTATGTGTTCCATAAACTTTGTGGCATTAGTTGTGCCATTAAACACTAGTGGATCTTTAATATCTACATGAATCCACTTAATGGAATTTGATAGTGTGCATATTTGTGTCAATTAATTCTCATACTCCCTAGGCATATGAGAATGCAAAAATGAAACTTATGCAACTTTATGCAACTTTATGCAACTATGTTGCAACTATATGCAACTATATGAAAATATGCAACTTATCCAACTATATGCAACTTTATGCAACAATGCAACTTATGCAACTATAATGCAACTATATTGCAACAATTTCATATGCAACCATATGCAAATATGCAACTAGGCAACTATATGCAACAATACAACTTATCATGTTATTTAGTGACTATATGCAACTTTATGCAACTATATGCAACTATGCAACTATATGCAACTTATGCAACTATATGCAACTATATGAAAATATGCAACTTATCCAACTATATGCAACTATATGCAACCTTATGCAACAATGCAACTTATGCAACTATATGCAACTATGCAACTATATGCAACAATGCAACTTATCATGTTTTTTAGTGACAATATGCAACTATATGCAACTTTATGCAACAATGAAACTTATGCAACTTATGCAACTATATGCAACTTTATGCAACAATGCAACTTATGCAACTATATGCAATTGTGTTGGTACCACAAATTTATATTGGCACGATAACTTATCTTCTTGTTTTAACAAGTTTAGGTACTACCAAATAGGTATCTGTCAGATCTATCTTCCTCGAGTGATGATCAAGATATACTAAGAGATGTTGAAAGTGAGATGGGTTGTACTAGATCTACCGGTTCTAGATCATTCAAGGATATATACCAAAGTGATATCATTAAAGGATATATACCAAAGTGATATCCAATGTTTATACCTTCTATTCAAACATGATGTGCTAAGTTATGTGTTCCATAATCTTTGTGGCATTAGTTGTGCCATTAAACACTAGTGGATCTTTAATCTCTACATGAATCCACTTAATGGAATTTGGTAGTGTGCATATTTGTGTCAATTAATTTTCATACTCCCTAGGTGGCCCAAAAGTAATGGACACTTTGGAATAAATGACATAGGAGAATACTATTCTTCAACTCAAATTTCCACTAGCAATTGGATTAATGTAGTCTTCCAACTATCCTATGGTGAGATTAATGTAGTCTTCCAACTATCCTAGTCATCCAATACTTCTTCTATCTATTTAACAAATGTATTTCCCTACATTAGATCCAATGGATATACCATCCAATAACCCTTCTTAACAAATGACATCATTATCAAATTCCCAATCAATCCATTACAATACTAGGTATGGATATTTGTTATCTACTATGTCAATTAACTCAAAGTAAGCATAAATATTCACACAATCAAGATAAAATTCCATCTAGACAATTTGACAATGGGGAAAATGTGTGATTGGTTCACCAACTACCACTAGATCGACAAGTGGACCCAATTTGGTCATCCCATGAGTTTCCATGATTACTTCAGTACGATGTTAACATCCAACCTGAAGTTGAGCATAAATTCTCACACTTCATATCATTGAATCAATGCATTTAAGATAGATTATTTTACATACCTTGTTCACTGGACATGGTTTAAGGGCCTATCTTCTGCCTCTATTGGTGACTCAAAAATCGGACCAAGGACCTCCATTAACTTTGTTGTGGATTTATCATTGTCTATTTTCTATAGAAAAAATTTTAAAAATTCTTTCACTTCATCTTCCACTATATATACTAGTAGAATCATGCATTGGCTTAGTGGCCAAATTATGGAAGGTTTTCTATTTATTTCACTCATAGTAACTATGTTTCTACAATCATGTGTATTATGTATTGTCTTTTGGTAGTACCCACATCAAGGATGGTGAGGATATAAGTAATTCCTTTCAATATACCCCACTTCATAATAATTATAAAATCATGGTGGGAGATGATCCACTTAATTCCATAAAGCCCTAATACCCTAATTCTAATTATGTCCCCCATCCACTCCCATGGTTGAATCCATTGTTTGGAAATTTATATGCTAGATTATGTCTCTTCTAATTCCCCTTGGAGAATCTTGTAATGCCAAATCATTTGGCCTTCTACATTCCAAACATTTAATCTACCTAGACTGTTATTGGAGAAATGTCACCAGTGTGGTAACTTAAATCTCCCTAGGACCTGCCTATTGATCCTAGACATACAATGGGGATAGAATTCTAATGTTTTCCCTAGATGCCAACAAATTATTTTTCTTTTAACCAAGAAGAATAGTAAGCATACCTTATGACCAACAATTTCCTCACATATTTGGCTGATGCACCTCCTGAGATCTAGCTCCAGCTCCTATAATCTGCTTCCTACACACGATAATACAAACAACTATTGATCTACTTTATCTCCTAATGTTACGAAAATCCAATTCACTAGATCCATCCTGATCTATTTAACACGAGACCAGATCTAAGAATTTAAAAATCAAATACAAACACATTTAGGGGAAACCAATGATCTATTCATCAACATGTAGGAAACACATCAAACATAATACCTTGGATGTGAAATAATTTGTCTTTTCTCCTTTCTCCTAATTCATCCTCGGCTTCTCAATCTGACTAGGAAATTTGATTGTGGTCGTTGTGACTAGAGAAGCACCTCTATATTTGGACATCATAACTCTGCAAAATATTCTTCCCCCTCTTTCTCAAGACTTTCCTTGTTTATATATATCCTTGGAAGAGGCTTGGGAGAGCTTCTAGATCTTCTGGAACCCACTGGAAACTTGAATCCTATGATTTTCTAGCCCCATGCCACAAACATACAATTGATCCCTCGCTTACCTCTTCATAAATTTTCAAATCTAGAAGGTTGCAAGGATCATCGCTTGTTGCATTATAAATGACCAACAACTATCATCGCATGTTTTCTCCTATATTCCACGTGAAAACCCTAAAAAAAATCCTAAATCCTTAGCAAGAAATTTATTTTGACTTTCATCTTCTGTTGGATTCCCTTCTAGCATGTAGGGTGAAAATTAAGACCATAACATATACTATTAGCTATTCTACTTCCCACCAAATTTCATTACTCCAAGTGAAATATTTGTTATCTCCCCTTCATCATGTGTGATTCCTACTCATTTATAGTGGTATGTGTTACCATTTGTTGGCATTAATGTGAGTACCCCGACTTCAAAAAGTGCAATCATCCTTCATTTAGGGTGGTGTGAGAAACTATCACCTAGAGTAGTGTGATCACCCTTCGTTTCAAAACATTGTGATCACACTAACTTTATTTGGTGTGAACTACCCTTCGAGTTAAACATTTACATTTCTCTTCATTTATATGGTATCATGTACCTTCATTTGAATAGGGTGAGTTAACTTTACTTGAATAGGTGTAAGTGTCTTTGTTTAAACAAGTGCTCCATTGTTGTGATCTACCATTCTTTCATAGCGTTACAACTTTTTTTGTGGGAACAACTTTGATTTCTTTCATTCATATGAGTGTGAGTAACCTTCATTTTTTTGGTAAGGGAATGACTCAACCACAAGGCTACAAGTTCCGCATCCAAAAATCTACAAACATAGTTGTTGAAAGGGTATGAATGACTTTAACCTCATGTTGTGATTTCCCTTCACATTAATAGGTTAAATTTGATATTCAAGGTAATTATTGTGACCAGTCTATATTAATATCGATTAATGGTTGTGAGTGCATTGAAATGGATAAGTAAAGGGTTGGCCCACTCTCACAAGGATAGTGATAGATTTAAAAAAATTGCATCTCTCATATTGTCCCCCTAGGATACCCCTACCAAATTGTTTTTGACCTCTAGTTCAAAGCCCCAATATCTCAATTAAAACCATTCATTCAAGGGAATGTATTTTATCTTCCCCTTCATCCCAAGGTGCCTTGGGTTTCCCTTTTGGTCCACTAAGAAACACTCCTAATAAGTCCCAAAACCCCCTCTCATAATCCCTTCTCACATAAGAAACCCTTTGAAGGGTCAATCACACATGAAAATATTGAGTATGGGTCAATCATGAATCCCAACATCCAGCTTCTCATGTAGATTTTTTTTTTTAAACTTAAAGAAAGCGTGGCAATATAGACGATAGTTCATCGTAAGGTAATGAATTTTTTTTTAACAAGTGTGGCAATATCGACGAAATTTCATCGCACTTTTCCACGGTTTTGTGTTGCACATATAGCATCTGCGTCGTAAATTTTTTGTCTACCAAACTTTTTCGTCGCTATTGCCACGCTTTTTCGTCGCAACTTTCCACAGTTTTGTATTGCACGTATGGCATCTGTGTCGTAATATATTGGTAAGTTTTTTACTTTGGAACAGTTTTTCATCCCTATTGCGACGAAGTTTCATCGCTATTCCCATGCTTTATAAGGTAAACCTATCTTGATGGTGATGACACATGGAGGGATAATTTCGTCGTTGTTTCCATAAATAATTGGTTCATGGATATAGCGATGGAAAAAGTTCCATGAAAAATAGTCTTTTCTTTCATGGAAAGTGCGATGGATATGTGTGGCAATAGCAACGAAAAACCGTGGAAAATTTGGTCATATGTAGTAGTGTGTGCATTTGCTTCCCTATTAGTTTTAGGCTTCCCTTGGTAACATATTGCATACTCGTTTTTGCCAGAAAAGTACCTGAACATTCTATTAACAACATTCCATTACTCCTTTCCATGCATTGACATGTACCTTCTCAAGACTCCCACTACATTGGAAATTTCTGATCGAGTGTAGACTATCGCATACATTAGACTAACAAAGACACTAGCATAGGGAACATGTGTCATGTCCTCTATCTCTTCCTATATATTTGGACATTGTTCAATAGTTACTTTTTCTCCTATATGAATTAGTACCTTGACTAGTTTGCAATATTTCATGTTGGAACACTTTAAGACTATTTTACTATACTTTGATTTAACAAAATATTTATAACTGCCTAATATCTCTTGATATCCATTCCTAGAAAGAAACTTTTTGCACCAAGATCCTTCATGTCAAACTTGGATGATAGTTGCAACTTCACTTCCTTTATTGCATTCATGTTGTCCTAACCAAAAACATGTCATCAACATACAATGCTACATATATGAAATGACCACCTTCTTCCTTAGAATATACAAAGCCATTGACCTTGCTACTCACAAATCCCAAACTAAGGATGTATGTGTCAAGCTTTTGGTACCACATCATTGATGATTTCTTTAGACTATAAAGGGATATCTTTAGTTTTCACACAATCTATTTATTTCCCTTTACTACAAATCCTTTAGGATATTTCATCTAGATTTATTCTTCCAGGTCTCCATGTAGGAATGTTGTCTTCATATCCATTTTTTGTATCCCAACATAAAATGTCGCAGCCAAAGACATTAATACTCTAATGGAAGTTAATTTTGCAACAAGAGAGAAAATCTCACTGAATTCGACTAGTTTGACTTGGAAATACCCTTTTTATACCATTCACGATTTGAACTTATCAACTTGACCTATTGCATTCAATTTTTTTTTTGAATACCCACTTGCTACAGATAGGTTTCCTTCCATTAGGTAGTTTCACCAAATCCCATGTCTCATTCTTATGCAAGGATTCCATTTCTTCAATCATGGAGTCCTTCCAAAGTTTACTCTTTATTGAGTCAACTGCCTCCCTGACCAACTTGGGCTCATCATCATTGGTAGATAACAAAAATGAAGAATTGAAATCAGGTGCATTGTACCTTTCATTTAGTTTCCTTACTCATTCAAACCTCCATGCAACTGGAGTCGACTATTCCACCTATTCATCTGATTTGTTTAACTCATCTCAATCATGTTCTTCTTTCCTCATATCAAACACTAGATTCTTTGGTTCTTTCTTTATTTGATCCTCTTTCATCCAAGAATTCCCTCCAACTTCCCTAAATATCACATTTCGATTATACACTATTTTCCTCAACACAGGATCCCATAGATTACATCCTTTCATTCCATCCTTGTAGCCAATGAAAATACACTTGAATGCCTTATTATCCAGCGTGTTCCTATTTTCCTTGGTAAAATTCACAAATGCATCACATCCAAAGAATCTGATATGAGAAAGAAAAGAATTCTTACCAAACCATACCTCATGTGGAATTGAGTCAACTAGCATTGATGAAGGAGACCTATTTACCAAATACTTTGCAGTGTCGACTACCTCTGGCCAGAATTCTTGTGTGATCCCAACATCATTGATAATGCTCCTTTCCTTTTCCATCAACGTCTGGTTCATTCTTTCAGCAACTCCATTTTTCTGTGGGGTATATGGTGTGGTAATTTTGTGTTGTTATAGAATGTGTCATCTATGGAAAGATGAAACCTACCTTGGATTATAGACCCCTATACCAAGACATAAACACTACAAGTGGACATTAACATCCCTTTGAACTTAGTTTAACCAATCAAAAAGAGATAGGGAGAAAGAGTGTGATGCACCTATTTACAAATTTTGTCTTGCTTCTTCCAATATGAGCTTGATATACAAACTCCTTGGCACAATTTGATACCTGCAATAGGAAGAAAATAGAAATGACTATCTCCTACTCTACAAGATTAGATCAAACAAATTCATCTACAAAGATTGAAGGAATAGTAGACAAGCACATGCAAGAATACACAAGCTTGAAGGAAATAGGCCAAGTATATTCAAATGAGAACCCAAAGAGAATACTTACAGACCACGAATGATGTAGTAGAAGCCTCCCCAATCTCCTCTCATCCATCCATTGCATGAATCTACCAAGATCAAAATGATGATACTCTGACTGATTATCTCTCTTTCACCTTGGAAATCCCTCAATATATAGGCTTGAGAGGCACAAAAATCATGAGAAAATGAGGGATATGGTTGTGTATATGTCTCCTTGATATCAGGATCTGATCCTAGGATGAATCCCAAGCATGAGGGTTGAACATAACCAAACCCATCTCTAAGATTTGGCCCATAGATTAAGGTGGAGGAGATACCCTCTTTCTCTCAACAAGAATGGTCCTCCCCCCCAATGAGAGATAGGGAACCACCTTAGTAGTGGTGCTCCCCTAGTATGGAAGAGGGGGCACCATGGCACTCCCCCAACATGTCCAGGAGTCACCACCCTTCATAAATTCTTAGAAAAAGGTCGAATTGTCCAAGTAAAAGATGTGTTTTGACCTAGAAATGATGGGTTTCCTCCTCCCATATGACTTAGGGGTCATGAAAAACTATTTTAATGGTTTCAAGGGGTGGTGACACCTCACAAAGTGAATGCAACACTTGGGAAGGTGCAAACAACACTTGTGACAGTGCATGCAACACTTATTGAGGTGCATAAGTCACTTTGTGACACTTGTGACACCTAGGGTGCGAAACTCAAGTGTGAAATTTTGATGTGTAACAAATTCCCCCTAAAGTGTGAGGTCAAAAGAGAAACTGATGTCTGAAACTATTTGAAAAATCTTCAATGCAAGGGTATTAGAGTGGGAGAACTTGGAAAAAGTTGCAAACAAACATCAAATGGTATTAATATATGTTTCATTTCCTAGGTAGGCATACCTATGCTCGGAATGCGAGATGACTCAAAGCATGGTATCCAACCAATACACTATGGATCCATAAGAATAGTGACTAAGGATATGGCCACCAAAGACACAATTTGGATCGATACCTCCATGACATGAATTGATAGCAGCCACAAAAAATACGCAGTGGAGCTACGAAATGACAAAACATAGCCACATACCAATACAATGTGGATCTATGTGACAGTATACATATCAATAATATTTCCAGCATGGTGATTTTACTGAAATATTTTACATGCTCCAATAATCTCCATCGTAACTTGGGAAAAGAAAATAACAGAGTGAACTCCCAACCCAGGGTCTTCATCCTGATCTCGATGCGGTATGAATCTAGCCATGTGAATAAATGATTTGATGTCGAACATGGTAGAAACTAGTTGATTACCGGTCATTGATGTAAACCATTAACAAGTGCGATGGAAATCACCAATGATATCAATGATTCCCAAGGTACCCTAGTACATTCTAGCGAATGTGAATGAATGAGATGAGGTGGGACATTCGTGGAATCATCCAATCAGAGGTCAATCAGGTAAACCTATTGTTCGAAGTGAGGAGGCCTACCATTGAAGAATGTAGGTCCCAAGGTACTAACTGGTTTCTATGTATAATTCACATATAATGTGTTGAAGTCGACGGGAACATACTCATCGAAGGAGGGCCTCGATGTATCCCCCATCATTGACATGAAACAGAAATAGGAAATTGATATGAGATGGTGAATCGAATGAGTATGGACTAACACAAGAAATGGAAACTTGTAGTACCACAGATAGATGGTTTGAAGTGAAACTCCCCTTGAACATGATGAGGCACAAAAAATGGCTTGGTAGCATTGACTCGACAAGTAACAAGAACATAATGTGACAGAAAATAGAGCACTCTTCGACTGGAATGAAAAAGTATAGAGACACATGGAATTGTTATGACTCAGAGACAAGCATGTTACCTAACTATAAGACGAGATGAAAACAGGTGCCATGTTCAAGGGTGACAGTAGATACCATAAAGGATTCCAAAAAACTTGACCCACTTCCTTCAATTTTTCCCCCATCCAGATAGATGAGTACCCCTTTTTTTTTTAACAAGCTTGAGGAGGATAATAGATGCTCGGTATAGCTCATACTTCAAGTGACTCCCTCGTCATATCTTTAGCGAACCTAAAGAAAGATGGTTATGTTCCAACGTGGGTCTTGGATATTGGACTCACATATGTCCTTCAATGCATATTTTTACGAGCCCAAAGAAGGTAAACTCGATGGTTTTTCACGTTTAGAGAGTTTGAAAAGAACTTAAATACGACGCTATGGATGAATTTTTTCTTAAATTTAGTCTCCCAATCCCAAAAAAAGTGTAAAACAATACATGGGAGAAATTTTTTAATCATGCTTGATTAGACTGTTCATTTTTCGTAATTAGTCGTGTGAGGACGAAAAAGAGATAAAATACCAATCAAAATATTTCATTTAAAATATTTGAATGTGTGTGAAAGGAAGCAAGCTCACTTGGAAATCTTTTCATGTTTAGGTAATCTGAAAAGAGCTTAAAGGAAACTTCAAAGAGTTCCTTTTTTCATATAGATTTTACAAGTTTGAAAAAGAGATAAAAGTGTACTCAGTAACCTATTCTCATTTTTTAACGAGCACGAGAAAGAACAAATAATGAGCTTGGTAACTTATTCTCATGTATTTACGAGCACGAGAAATAACAAAGACTAAGATCGTTTTAGAAAAACTACTATTTTACGATGGAAACAACCTCCAAGTGAGGATCACTCCTAGCACATTTATCTCTAGAGGTATTTTTCCCCCATCTTACATGATAGAAGCTATTAGTTTTTCTCTAGCATGATGTCCAGAGGCTAGAGACTTGACCCCCAAGCGTCGTTTTCTCTGAAAACTCTTCTTCTTTAATTTTTTAGGTGTTTGGTTACTAATAGGAATATTTTCACTAGGTAGAGGAAAACAAGGTTTGTGTACTCGATCCAGAGGAAGACTTTATTCTACTGGAGGAGGGTCTATTTCATTTTTTAACAAGCTTGACAGAGATAATAAACTATGTTCGTCAATATCAGTACTCCCAAAGGATCAGATAATTTTAAGCATTGTCGCACCTGAGTCGAAATGATGTTTAACATGGAAACCTGCACGATGGTAGGAGAAAACAAAGAAAAAGAACCCATGAGCGAGGAATGCTTGAGAAGACCTACTCCTACACTCTCAAAACCATTATGTCCTAGAAAAGGGACATTTTTTACTGCAACATTGTGGAGATATGGATTGGTATACTCAAGTTGCTCAACAATGATAATCTTTCCTTGATGGGGAAATCACAAGATACGAAACACCGAAGATGCGATGATAGTCATCGCATAGAACTAACTTCGAACAAGTAACAAATTATAATCCAGGGTCGTGTCAACCACTTTGATATCAACGGAAACAATCTTACCCTTCAACGTCACAACGAAATATTGCAAGAATCCGTGAGGCTAGAAAGCACGTCGATCAAACAATTTCAGGATGGTAGGGGACTGGGTAAGTGTAGGAGAACCACGGGATCTCAAACAAGGAAAATACATGACATCGGTGGAGGCTCCCTCATCCAAAATAGTGCGATGGATGTTCTTTCCACCAACCAAAACTTGAATTTGGAATGCTAAGTGGTGGGAGAGCCTCTCCTTAAAATAATCTAGATTAATTGTAATTAGGTTCAACTCCTCTGAATCCATGGCTCCAATGGTTGACAACAAGGTTCTACATTGACTAGGACAGTTTTGTAGAACTTTGAGGGATAACATAGGACAAGGTGCCTGCGCCAAATATTCAACAATGTTGTAGTTTTAGGTAGCGCAGGAATTTCGATTAATTGTTTCTTTTCGAATTACGCTCTTGGGTGGGTGCAACACTGCATCAGAAATTGGCTTCGCGGTCTGAAGAGGAATGGAATATGGAGGAGGAGTGGAACTAGAGGGTTGATCAACAACCTTTCCCTTAGGTTGATGACCTGGAGGAGTGTCATAGGTATTTTCTTGAGTTGTGACATAAATCGTCTTAAACATGTACACCTCAAAGGCGCTTTTGGAAGCATACCCATGGTGGGAATGACCTATGTTGCCCCCTTGCAGAGGGGCAGGATTTTTCACAACCAAATGTTGTTGCTGAACCGGTTGAGAGGTATTCTGAAGATATTTAGCAACAACCTCACGATGAGGGCAGTCTTTCATGTAGTGGTCTTCCTCACAAATCATACAAGGATATTTAGGCTTCCTAGTCGATTGAGTATCATCATTCTTAGGATTATCCTGCTCATTATAATGTTTTTTTTTCTGTAGGAAGATGAAACCTCCCTTGGATTTCAAACCCCTATACCAAGACAGAAACACTACAAGTGGACACTAACATCCCTTTGAACTCAATTTAACCAATCAAAAAGAGAGAGGGAGAAAGGGTCTGATGCACCTGTATACGAAGTTTGTCCTCACTACTTCCAATCTGAGCTTGATATCCAAAATCCATGGTGCAATTTGATACATTCAATAGGAAGCAAAGAGAAATGATTGCCTCATACTCTACAATATTAGATCAAACAAATTTATCTACAAAGATTGAAGGAATAATAGACAAGAATATGCAAGAATACACAAGATTAAAGGAAATAGGCCAAGTATATTCAAATGAGAACCCAAAGAGAATACTTATAGACCAAAAATGATGTAGCAATAGCCTCCCTAATCTCCCCTCATCCATCCCTTGCATGAATCTACCAAGATCAAAATGATGATACTATGACTAATTACCTCTCTTTCACCTTAGAAAGCCCTCAATATATAGGCTTGAGAAGCACAACAACCATGAGAAAATGAGGGATATGGTTAAGGATATGGATCCTTGAGCTTGGGATCTATCATAGGATGAAACCCAAGAATGAGGGTCGAACATAACCAACCCCATATCAAAGATTTGGACCATAGATTAAGGTGGAGGAGATCCCCCCATTCTCTCAACAAGAATGGTGCTCCACCCCAGTGAGAGACAGAGTATTTCCTTAGCAGTGGTTCTCCCATAGTATGGTAGATGGGGCACCATGGAACTCCCCGAGCATGGCCAGGGGAGGCCACCCTTCATAAATTCTCATAAAAAGGTCGAATTTTCCAAGGAAAATATGTGTTTTGACCTAGAAATGATGGTTTTCCTCCTCCCATATGAATTAGGGGTCATGAACAATTATTTTAATGGTGTCAAGGGGTGTCAACACCTCACAAAGTGAATGCGACACTTGGGAAGGTGCAAACAACACTTGAGAAAGTGCATGCGACACTTACCAAGGTTCATACATCACTTTGAGACACTTGTGACACTTAGGGTGTGAAACTCAAGTGTGACATTTTGATGTGTAACAAGCGTGTTATGCCACACCGCTTGTAGAACTGCTCAAAATCCTTACCAGATAATTATCCTCCATTGTCAGTTCTCAACACCTTGATATTCTTATTTTTATGGTTTTCCACAAGAGACTTAAACTCTTTAAAACTTTTTAAAACTTTTGATTTCTTCCTTAGGAAGTATAGCCATGTCTTCCTAGAGAAATCATCTATGAAGGAGACATAATATAGAGATCCTCCTAGTGAAGGTATCGGTATTGTCCCAAACATGTCACTACATATCAATTCCAGAAACCTTATTTCCTTTATAGCTCCAGATGGGAATATAACATGATTTTCTTTTCCATAAATGCAATGTTCATATAAATCAACTTCTAAATTATAATTAGGAAAATATTTGACCATACCTTTGTTGTGCATAGCTCGAAGTCCTTTTATGCCAATATGTACCATCCTATGGCGCCATATCATGTTCAGTTAAAATTAACAAATAATAGTCAAGTCAGTTAAAGTTGATTCGATCCGAATCAATTTGAGTCGATTCATAGTTGAGTTGACTTCAGAAACGACAATGTTGTTGCATAGAGCCTAGTCATCACTATGTAACAACTTGTCTAGGGTTCCAATTCAAACTCCTCTCATCAAGACCATCACTCCCCTAACATTTTTGTATGTATCCTTATGAAATAAAGTGTGCACACCTTCATCACTCATTTTGCTGACAAATATCATATTTATTTCCAAACTTGGAATATGTAGCACACCTAGAAGGTTTCTACTCCTCCCATCATGTAGCATCAATAGGACTCTTCCTTGTCCAACAATTTTGGTTTTCAAGTCATCCCCCAAGAATATGTCTCCTCCTTCATATATATCATACTCATAGAACCAATCCCTGTGAGGTTTCATATGGAAATATGCACCTGAGTGGATCAACCAAATGTCATGCTTTGACTATGAACTAGTTGACGCTAGATACACGTCTCCTCCTCTATGTAGAGTATTGTTTTTCCTAGTCAACTACTTTTCGTCGGATCCTAGACCGATATTGGTCACTTTTGAATTTTATTCTCTCTTGTAATTCCTAAGTGTACCACATTCCAACACCTTCTCATCGACTGAACCGAGGATTTATATCTACCCTTCAACTTAGATCGTTGACTAGAGAATTCACCTTTATCTATGTCGACTAGTTTCCCTCTCACCATCAATACATCCTTGGTTGATGCGTCCATGTTATTCCACCTTATTTCCTCTAAAAATATATATGCAACCATGTATTCACGTATTAATGTGGTTTTATTACTCCCAATATCCATTACTAAGCGATCACATGAATCTAGAAAAGAACACAAGAGATTGATACATTTCTCCTCCTCGATGGTTTTAATATCCATAGGAAATAACTGACATATCATAGTATTGAATGCATTCATGTGATCTATTATTGATATCACATCACCCATCCTCAAAAGATACAATTTCTTCTAAAGGAACAACTTGTTTACCAGGGATTTCGATCAATACAAGCTTCCCAACTTGTCCCACAATTTCTTTGCAAAGTCTTTTCCCTAGACATTCAATAATATCAAATCTATAAGACAAAGTTAAATCATACTCCTTTCCATCCTTTCAATTTTTTCCCATTCTTCCTTCGACATACCTGTCAAAAATATTCTAGACTCACATCTACCCATTGTTCTCAATCTACAAGGAAATCTTCCATTTTAAGCTTCTAGAACTCAAAATTTTGGCCATTAAAGTTTTCAATCTCTATCCTTGAACTGCTTGTCATTCTTTTAAGCACAAATTTAAAGATTGTTCCCTTACAACTCCCATTGGACCAAGATCTATTTTACCTTTCTATGATACACATTTTACATAGAAACAAAATGAGCTATGATACCACTTATAACATAACAAATCTAATACCACTTGTATATAAATAAACAGTCACACTAAACAAACCAGGAAACAAAAGACAAAATTAAATAGAAAGAAACAATGTAAATCACACAATACACAAAGATTTTACCCTGGAAACCCTTAATCAGGAAAACCAACATTCATTGAGCATATCCTACTCTTGTTGACTTATTCATTTAGATAATAAAGAATTACATGACTAACCTTGTTATACACCTAAGACACAATCATCATCCTATTCTCTTTCTTTACACAAGAATAGCCCTGCAGCCAAATTGGATTACATCTACATGACAATTATGATTATAAAGATTCTAATAATTATCTTTTATAGTATTACAACACACCTTGTTCATAATCTTTACAACATGAAAAACCCTAAATCATGGTGCCCAAAAATAGTTATAGATCCATGCAGAAGATTGGCTACAATGCCGCAAATATTTGGATTATGTTACAGTTGAACTTCAGTCGACTATGAACCAATCGAACTTTAGTCAGTCTTGAGTCAATTGCAACTCAACCTCCTATAGACCTCCTATCATATGACCTCTTGGCCTTTCAGTCGATCACTTCGACCTTCAACTTAACCATCAACTAGACTTGATCCAATCAAAAAATACAAAGGAATTTAACCTTCATTGGTAGATTTTGGTTTTATTTATCAGATCTATTGTGAGAAAATATTCCATTGGAATATCCATGACAATTTACAAATCATATAGGTATCAGAGAATATTTTTCTTTAGGGTATTTGTGGGAATTTGCAGGATCCAGGAATCAACGTAAAGAGAAGTTGCAAAAACCCTAGACATGGCGGATGATTATGTTCATAACAACCCTTGATATCCATTAGAAGATATATTTGAGAGGTTGGAAGCGCAAGTTTCTTACATTAGTCGCAATATGAACCTCCTCATGGTGGCTCTAGAAAGGAAGCTCAGAAAATTTAGAGATGATAGAGGCTCTAACTTATAGATCGGATCGAAGGGGAAATTAGGAGATCAGGAAGACTCACGAAAGGAGTAGCGAAAGGAATCCAAGAAAAAAAAATCGAGTTCGAAATTTCTTTAACCCTTCAGAGTCCCTATTTAATATGGAAGAAAAAGTGGACACAAATCCATACCAAGGTGAGATCAATGCATTAAAATTGAATCATTAGTTTCAACAACTAAATTTTGTTTAGCATTCACAATATAGATGAAGAGAAGAAGATTTAATTTGTTAGATTGAAGTTAGAGGGACATGCTTTAACCTAGTGGGAAATCCATATGAAAAAAATTAGGATGGAGGGTGATCTGCCAGTAACTAGGTGGGAGGACTTCAAAATCCTCATCAAGTCCTAATTCTACCCTATCAAGTATGTAGAGGACCAATTGATCTAGTGGCACTACTTCAAGTAGACGTAGGGGAAAAGTGTATAGGATTACACCACTAAGCTCATAAATATGGCCACCATTCTAGGTATCTTTCACAAGAACCAAAATGCACTTCTAAAGTATATGGGGAATTTACATAGCCATCTAAGAAATTAGGTTATGTTATTCAATCCAAGGACAGTGGACGAGGTGTTTGTACAAGAATAATACCTAGAAAACATAGGCCAAAATAAAGGGTAGCCAAGTGGTTAGAAGCATAAAGAGCACCAAGAATCTTCCAAGGAGGGGAATAATAAGTGGGAAGGGGGGGAATATAAGAAGACAAGAGCCACTACAAATCAATGCAAGGATCCCAACAACCATTGCAATCATTGCAACATTGATGGCCACACTAAGGAAAAATGTTGGAAACTGCATCTAGAGTTGAACCCGGAGAACTACAAGAAGGACAAAAAGAAAAATAATATTTTAGCCAGATATTCAAGCAATGAGGTTGAAAGTAGCTTGGATGTGGATTGAAATATTGTATGCACATCTATGCAGAAGGAGGTGAATCTGAATATCTTTCATCACCAGGAAGAGAAGGACATGATCAAGCTCTTCCACATTAAGATTTAGGTCAAGAAGACCAAGATAGATGCTATGCTTGACTCTGCTTCATAGGCTAATCTAATAGCAACATATATGGTTAGAAATATTATATTGGATATTCACAATCATCCTAGCCCCTATCCATTGGGTTGGGTAAACAAGGATGCAAATATAAAGGTAATGAAACCGTGTAAGATTGGATTTTCTACAAGTGTTTATTTTATTGATGAAGTGGAATTGAACGTAGTACCCCTTGATTTATGTGGAGTAGTGTTTGGAAGCCCTTACATGTATATGAGGGATGTAGTCTTCATGTGGAGATCCAACCAATATCAAATGATCAAGGATGGAAAGTCATACATCATCAATGCACATAAAGGAAAGTCAAAGATCTCACTGGTAAGTGCTAACCAAGCCAAGAAGTTGATTAGTTGTAATAAGAAATATGTTTTTCTTTTATTAGGATAAAATCAGTCTGATGATGAGTCAATGAGAGTGAAGGAATATGTTGTAATCTAAGAGAAAGTAGGGAGTGTTTCTAGTAGAACCTTACATATCCATTATAGAGATACATGCATACACATAGACATATAGAGAGACATACATAAGTAATGAGATCCGAAAGAAGAGTCATTTTATTATGCGATAGATAGTACAAAACAATTACATATATCCTCTCCCACGAAGCTATCTAAGCCTTCATGTGCTTATCTATTTATACTTCTAACAGGTAGTTGTAACTACTTAAATGCCTAGGTTGGTCAGTTAACAGAGAATCTGACCAAATTCTACTTCTAACTATGTCGGTCGATCGACAGATTTTAAGTCGCTCGTCGAATCTAGTCGATAGGGTCGACTAGCCCCTACAACATATCCCCCCACCTCAATTCCTTGCTTGTCCCAAGAAAGTGGGGGTCATATAAATTAATTTTTTTTCATATTTTGATTACAATATTACAGTATGGAGAAGTATAGATGAAGAGAGAAAGAGTAGTATGTAAGAAGAAGAGAAAAAATATTTATGTGGACGGCCGACTTAGGGTACTATTTCCAACTAAGATGTTGTTCCTGGAGTTTCACTGCTAGCTTCGTCGAATGCCCTATTCTTTTCACTTTTTGTGTTGACCTTGAAAGTTGTCCAAATAATACTAGGAGTTGAATTCTTTGTTTGTTGGATGAAGTCGCACCAAGTGATCATCTCCTGCTGAGCTTCAATATTTAGAAACTTCAACTGGGTAATCCATTCAACTTTATCTGCTATACTTGATGTCTAAGAAGTTCTCGATTCTTGATCAAATTGTTGTTATGTATGTTTCATTTTCCCTATGAGTTGGCTCAGACGACTAGATTCTTGGTATGTTTCTAGCGACACTATATGTCCCTCCTTCTACCATTCCTTATCCTGTTGTGATAGTTTTTTTTCTATTTCTCTTTCTTTTTCCAACTGCATGGCGAGGGATTATTTTACTTTTTTATCCACGGTCGAGTTCCTTGACCTTTCTATACTATCAAATGCATCCCTTTATACCTAACATTTACTGAATGCTTCCACAAAGTGAGTCAGCCATTCGTTTACCATGGAGCTTAGTGTGCTAGCTTCTTTGGTTAATTTATGTATGTTCTGCTTGAATCCTTTCAGATTCTATTTTTCTACTTTTACTACCATGTTCATTTGTTCTTGGGTTGTTTGAACTTATTTAAGTGTTAATTCACATTGTTTCTTGACTTCTTACTTTTCTTTCTTTAGTGCTTGTACTTGTTATCAGTCATTTGTGTTGTTTTCGATCATTCTATCGATCAGTTCCTTGAATCCTTCTAAGGGGTTCTATACCTCCGACGTCTATTATATCCATTCATTTAGCCTGAATTTTTCTCTATATCCTTCCACAATATTCTTTTGTTCTTTTTTCGTTCGTTTGACCCAGCTTCCTTCTTTCAACACCTTCTTCCATCTCCTTGTTGAATCCTTTGAGATAGCTCCATGTAAGTCGAACAAATGTTTGTTGGAAATGGCGGTTGGGTCGAATGAGGTTTTGACTGATGACCCTGGTGGAGTTGCAGTTCATCATTGGTCTCTTGGTTGTTAATGTATCCATTCCATTCGAACGAGGGCATCGACTTCAATGATCCCATCTTTAAATAAAAACTAAGATCATCGTCAAATTACAACAAACTTGACAAGAAACAGTTACCATGAAGAAGATATACAGTTCCTCTGTCAGACCACAAATCGGTTGTTTCGGTTGAGTTACCTATGAAGACTGGTATGCATGGGTGGTACACAATAAGGATACTTCTGTAGCAATAGAGACTCATAACTTTGGTGCATGCTTGCTCTAGACGAGAAAGGAATTGAGTGTGGGGGAGATGTTGGGAGGCCTCTTAGGCCCTTGTAATAGTCATCATACTTTAATACATAAGTAAATATAGGAATACATATGTAACACGGATAAATATGTAAGTAAGTACAATAATGTAATATAAAGGATCTTAAGTAATGATTAGTTGGAGTGGGTACAATCGCTCCAACCATCTCTCATATGTATTTATACTCATGAATAAGGAAGAAACAATGGATTGGTTAACCTTCCCAATTACTCTCTTCTCTAGTGAGTATGTGTGTGTTGTGCTTATAATGTAGTCTCTCTGTGAATGTCATTGTAATCTAAAATATTACAGCATTGTCACTAATGCCTCCTCCATTCAGTTGGGTGACAACAATAGTGGATGGGGGTGGTCTGAACCTGATGGAAGATAAGAGGATCCATTGCTGCTGGTTGAGGTTCCAAGTGTTAACAAGGTTGAGTACCATCAGGAATTTCTAGGGTTATCACCACCTTCTAAATTGTTGCACAAGAAACAAAATGGTGATTATTTTGATTCCTTTTGATTGCTCAGAATCGTCGTTGATAACTGTTGTGATGTTATGCATAGACGAAGACTGGAATAAATGTTGATATAAAAAAGGATTAACCAAGATTTCATGTTGAATGTTACAAAGGATCTGTTTATTTTTATAAGGAAGACCAATTCTCCCACCAAATATTGCATTATTGTTATAAGGATGCTAGTGAGAAGGATGTCAATGGAGTAAATTCCTTGGAACCTCATGAAAGAAGTAGACCATTGACTCAAACGGTGGAGCAGCGAGGAACAGCATGAGAAAATATTTGTATTCCTCTGTAATTTTCATCTGTTATCATCATTCTAGAAATTAACCATTTAAAAAAAATTCCAGACTCGAAAGGCTATGGACGGATGGACGAAAAACGAAAAAATCAATGAGTGGAAGAAGAAATTCCAATGTCGATTCGGCATGAAAAAGAAACAGTTGGTAAATGCCTCTGGTCGAATTGAGGTCATTAAATCTTCCGGTCGAATTTGAGGTCGATCTATCGACTACCACATGCCCCATTCTATTTCTCAAATGAAACATCGGTTGAACAAATGGTGTGAGGTGCTATACCGATAGATAAATAAAACACAAAATCCCTATCACCTTCAATTCGGGAACTACACAAGTCGACCAACCACATGAAGGGTCAAATCGACTATGGAAAATTGACTCGCACCTGCACGTTGCACATTATCTCTATCTTATATTGGGATGATTATTTCGAAAAAACAAGAATGGAATGTTAGTTGAAAGGTACCTTTTCATTGTTCAATCATCAATATAAAGGCTAACCAATGTTAATAAAAGTAAAGGGAGTTGAGAGAGTGTGTCTAATGGTTGTAAAAGTACATGAAGGAATATGGAGTAATCAACCGGCATAAAAATAGTTACATGAAGAATATTAGTGTAGAAGAGTTGATTTTATCAGTGAAGTCCAGTTTATAGTTGAGTTTAGCTGGAAAAGAGAATGAATGAGAATAATGTTGTTTATCTAGTCATCTGTTATGATTTAAAAGTCAAGGAAGGGGTTAAATGTGCGTCTTCTTCTTCGAGGGCAGGCGATCCCCTCCATATATGTAATGCAAGTCGGGTTTTCACCGAAGAGTTCGGTTTCTCATCGACAATAGTCAATACCTAGTCAATGACAAGAATTTAATCCCTCCACAAGAAAACTCTATGTATTTGTGTTTTACTAAGTCTTAGAGTTGTAATTAAGTCATAGTCAATCATCCTTCATGTAATGTAAAAATGAAAGACTCCATACATTTCTATAGAATTGAAGTAGCTCACCCATGTTAAAAAGAAGCAACCTAACACAGACACAGAGCATATGAGCATGAATTGATACTTTTGCATTAGTAGATTATGAGAAACAAAGTAGTGACTTAGCACTTGAATAAAAGATCGAACATTGACAGAAAACAATTTTGAAACAAGAGTTACCTAGAGGGGTGTACTAAAGAAAAACATCATTTGGAGGATTGTTATAGGAATATAGAGGAGTGTTCAATGATCCTAAAGGGATACCACCCAAGAGGGATGTCGAGAAAAAAATATGGTTATTTCCATACTCCCCATTGTCGAATATTGGGTTGTATAGACAATATTCTCTAGAAGCGAATGAAGTGAAGAAGCAGTTACAGCAGTTGTTGGAGAAGGGTGTGATTCGACCAAGTAGCTTACCTTGTGGGTCACTCATCATAGTTATTCACAAGAAGGATGGGACTTGGAGAATATGTATTGATTATAGGGCATTGAACAAGATTATATTTAAGAATCGGTACCCTCCACCAATGATCGATGATCTATTGGACCAACTACAACATGTCAAGTACTTCACTAAGCTGGATTTGAAATTAGGATATCACCAAGTACGAATCAAAGAAGAAGATACCTTGAAGAATTCCTTCAAGTCAAGACAAGGTATGTATGAGTGGTTGGTTATGCCATTTAGTTTATGTAATGCACTGGCTACAATTATGAGACTAATGAATGATGTTGTATGCCCTTATCTAGATTCATTTGTTATTATTTATTCGGATGATATATTGGTTTATAGTGATACCTATGAGGAGCACATATCACATATTATGAAGGTGTTAGAGACTCTAAAAAAGAACCAGTTATTGGCCAATATCAAGAAATGTGAGTTTTCTCAACAGTCTTTGGTGTATTTGGGGTATGTGATCGGTGGAGGGGAGCTCAATATAGATCCTAGAAATATGGAGGCCATCATGAAATGGGAAATTCATACAAATTTCGTTGAAGTTAGAATTTTTTTTGGGGTAGCACAATACTTGCAAAATTTCATATCTTCATTTTCAGTGGTAGAAGGAACACTCCATGCCATAACCGCCAATGGTAATATTTTTTAGTGGGGGAAGAATCAACAAAAGGAATTTGATGAGATGAAAATAAATATCAATCAAGCACCAGTGCCTGTGCTACCAAATTAGTAAAATCCTTTTGAAGTGGAGGTAGATGCAAGTGGGTATGCCATGGGAGCAGTCTTGATGTAGGGACAAAAGGCCATCTGCTATCATTCTGAAATATTTCACGGGGGGGTTCTCAACTAACCTAACTATGACAAGGAGATATATGCCTTGGTACAAGCTGTAAAAAAGTGGAAGCACTATGTTGTTCCAGAGTTTGTGTTTTAAGGCTATAAAACACACCGTCTAGGCATCCAAATATGATAATGCTTTTAAAACAAAGAAACAAAGAAAACTAGATCAGATTCAGTTTCTCAACTGTCTCTGTCTTTCTTCCCTTTGTTCCTGGATAGTTATGTCGCGTTCTATCCCTACCCACGATCGCTCTAACTCGGTTCGATTTGTTGCAGTTTGTAAGATAGTGTTAAATAGATTCAATGCAATACTAGTTTGATCTTGTAAACCGGGTTCTATGTTTGGTTGTCTTCCGTTTGGGACTGTCATGGGTGATTGATTT
>ML787437.1:288397-324965 GCA_009831015.1 Picea engelmannii | reverse complement strand
ACACATTCTTTTTCTAAAAATGAATCACAAGGGCAATTCGAAATCATCGGAGATGAAAGGATTTGTTTTATAAATGAAAAGACTCCAGGATACCAAAAAATTTTGTTCTTAAGGTAAATAAAATTAAGTTCTGTTTCAACACACTATCTGATAGGAAAGGATACCATCATCCACATAGATCACTAGTTGCTCCAATATTTGCAGGACCAGAGTAAGCTATAGAAAACCAGGCACTATCAATGGATGGGGTTCTTACAGCAATTCCATTCGTTCATAAAGTATAATAAGGGTAGTGAAAATAATTCTGCAGACATTCTTTGACGACCACCCACATACAATATTATAGCTTTGGAAACTCTGATGCACATGGATCCTTTTACCCATGATGCATATAGAGAGGCATACGGAGAAGATGAGGAATTCAAGGAGGTTTTTTAGTAGCTATAGATCCAAATTCATATAGAAGAAGCTGACGAAAAGGATGACTAACATTTCTAGAATGGTTTAATCTACAAGCCTAACAAGCTCTGTGTCCCTAAAGGTGAATGATTGCATCTTATCAGAGAGGCTGACACCTCCAAGTTTGTTGGAAATTTTGTTGTTGGGAAGACGGTTTCCAATTTTCAAAGGTGTGTTTACTAGCCCAAAATGCAAGAATATGTAGAATGATATATTATAGGATGTATACTTTGTTATACCAAAAAGCCTAGTAATATGAAGCAAGGTCTATATAATACCTTACATGTACCCATTCGACCTTGGGAAAGCATTTCCATGGATTTTGTGGGAGTTTTACCAACCATACAGAAGTGACATGACTATTTATTTGTGGTAGTTGGTAGGTTCAACAAAATGTGCATTCTCATGCCTTGTAAAAATACCATCAAGGGATAAGAAGAAATAAACTTATTCTTTGAACATGTTTGTCTACACTTTGGGATACCAAGGAGTATCATCTCATATAAGGATACTAGATTTCTCACTGCATTTTGGAATACATTGTGGGAGAAGATGGACACTAAGTTTAAGAGGTATACAACATTCCATCCATAGATATATGGGAAGATAGAAGTAATCAATAGGACTTTGGTGCAACTTTTGATGGGTTACAATCAGAAGCATCCGAACACCTGAGATGAAAATTTGATCTATATACAACACTATTATAATAAATAAGTCCAAACTTCTACTGGTAAGTCACCTTTTGAAACTTGCTTTGGGTATTTTCCACCTTCACCCTTAGATGTTGTATATGGACAGCGAGGAGGACTTCACAGGAGATGCATTAAAAGTATAAAACTTTGTGGAGAAGTCAGGCAAATCCATTTGCAATTACAAGAGATACTGAAGAAGTCACAGGAAAAGTACAAGGCTAGGCATGACCAACGCATAATATAGAGAACATTTAGAGTGGGAGATAGAGTATGGTTATAGTTGAATAAGGAAAGGATCTGTAGCATGGTCCTTTTGAGGTATTGGAAAATGTGGGAGATAAATCCTACAGACTCAGTATACCCCCATACATACGCATTTACTAATTAGTGAATGTGGAAAATCTCAAACTCTATAAGACTTCCATGTTGGATTTTGGTGTTGGGAAGACAGTTGTCAATTTACAAAGGTATGTGTACTATCCCAAAATGAAAGAATATGTAGAATGATATATTAGAGGATGTATACTTTATTATACCAACAATCCCAATAATAGGAAGCAAGGTCTATACCATACCTTACCTATACCCACTCGACATTAGGAAATAATTTCCATGGATTTTGTGGGAGGTTTACCAACCACACAGAAGTGACATGACTATTTATTTGTGGTAGTTGGTAGGTTCAGAAAAATGTGCATTCTCATGCCTTGTAAAAATACCATCACAGGATAGGAAGAAACAAACTTGTTCTTTGAATAGGTTTGTGTGCACTTTGGGATACCAAGTATCATCTCATATAGGTACACTAGATTTCTCAATGCATTTTGGACTACATTGTGGGAGAATATGGACACTAAGTTTAAGAGGTCTACAACATTCCATCCACAGATAGATGGGAAGACAGAAGTAGTCAATAGGACTTTGGTGCAACTTTTGAGGGGTTACAATCATAAGCATATGAAGACCTAAGATGAAACTTTGATCTATATACAACATTATTATAATATATAATTCCACACTTCTACTGGTAAGTCACCTTTTAAAACTATCTTTGCGTATTTTCCACCTTCACCCTTAGATATTGTATATGGACAATGAGGTGGACCTCATAGGAGATGCATTTAAAAAAGAAAACTTTGTTGAGAAGTCAGGAAGATCCATTTTCAATTACAAGAGATACTGAAGAAGTCACATGAAAAATACAATGTTAGGCATGACCAACACATAATATAGAGAAGATTTAGAGTGGGAGACATAGTATGGTTATAGTTTAACAAGGAAAGGCTATAGGGTCCTAGTAAGAAGATCAAGGCTCTACGGCATGGTCCTTTTGAGGTATTGGAAAAGGTGGGAGATAAATCCTACAGACTTAATCTACCCCCATACATGTGCATTTACTAATTAGTGAATGTGGAGAATCTCAAACTCTATGAGCCTTCCATGTTGGATCAGGAGGAGGAGTAGGTCCTACCTTCCATAGAGGAATTAGCACCAAATTCTCAGGAAAAGTTAGTAGACGAAAAAATATTGCACAAGTGGTCCAGAACTAAAAGACAGGGGAAACATAACCTTTGGTAGATTGGGTTGAAAGGACAACTTCCAAGCAAAGAAGAGTGGTACTTGAGGGAGAAGGTATAGGAAAATTTTCCCCACCTCATTCAATAAATATTTTGGGGACTAAAATCCTCTCTAAATTGGGAGGTATGATCTAGATTGGATCATAATATTATTTTTAATCTATATTGATTCTTTCAAAGTGGAAACAATTTGAGAAACTAGCTTGCAGGTTCATTTCAGGGGCATGTCCCAATTTGGAAAATTGGGGTTTGGAACCTTTCATAGCCATTTTGAGGAATTAAATGACATTTTGTGAGGTTCTAGTGTTTGAAACTCATGCACACCCATTTGGTGGTTTTCTACACTCTGAGACCTTTCCAATGGTGTAGGTGATGCATCAATCAGAGTTCATATGAAAAAGTTATGCCTCCCACAAATTGACCTATTGTTTTGACCACCATGGTATGAGAAGATGCCACATCATCCCCTCTTACTCATGCATATGGGGATAGACACGTATGTAACTTCAAGAGGATTATATAAGGTCCAAAATCCTACCATAAATGAGGGTTGAGGAAGTAAAAAACTTACCCCTAGATGGCTATCAGTCAATGTTAAATAATGGGCCGCTAGGAGGAGAAGTGGTTTCATTATTTTGCATTGTATCTTGTTATATAGATGAGAAAAAAATATGAGAGTGGTATTTTGTGAGCACAAAAGAGGAGGAGAGATTTTGTAGTATCCATACAGGTCAAAGGAAACTCCATAGAGAGTGCCTCTTTCTTTGTACTTGCATCATTTCTATACCAGCTAAAAGAGAGCAGAGCAACCTCACCTTCTAGTTGGGTTTTCTCCCATATTGGGTTTCCTAGATTATATATTGTGTTTATTTGTTGGTGGTGTATGTATTTATTTATGTTCTCTATTTTTCACATTTGAACTATTTCAGACATTTTTATTTTAAGAACAAAACCAGTAATCAAGAGTGTTATAGCCTTGTTGTCCCTTGACCAAGTTTTGAGGAACACTTGGTCATATTTGACCGTTTTTGGACATCGACACCCTGTCAAAGATGGAGCGTCAAGCAAAGCAGAGATCATGGGATATCGGCCCACTTTTGGGGCCCTTTTAGGGTTTTGGGTTAATGTAATGGGAAAGGGATGTCGGCCCATGGGTTTACCCATTTTTAGGCCTATGTTGTAAAGTATAAATAAGTAGCTACGCAATGTAAGAAGAGTCGATGGCTTAGTGCTAGTAATTAGATCTATGTGATCGAATGTAAATGCTATGTGCATGATTGTAAGAGGCTTGCAAGGATGAGTGCAAGTGTTGTAAGTGCTAAGTGCACGGATTGTAGGAAGGCTCTATGCTAGATATACTTGGGGAAGGAGGATCTAGCGAGGTGCACGCAGATCTCATGTCCTATGTGGAGTACAAGTTGAACTATGTGTTGTAATTGGATTGACCCAAGCTAATAAAGAAGAAGAAGACTTTGCGTATGTAGCCCTAGGGTGGGGGTGAACCACGTAAACCTGTGTGTCATGATTTTTGTTGTTGCTTCCTTATGTTTTCATTATCTTGCTAAGTGTTATGCCACGATTAGGTAGATTTGCTTATGCTTTGTGATTCACTAGATGTATATGAATAGTATATATAATGTGTATGAGGATGCTTAGTGTTGATCTACAGGATCTAATATGTTTTGTTGTTGCTAAGCACTGAAATATCGTATATCTGATCAAGTACTGTGATGTTCTGTCTTATCTGCGAAGTACAATAAGGGTGACTAATGATGAATGAACGGTGCTAAGTGCTCTGTAAAGGATATAATCACATATATGTGTCCCAGCTAAGGTTGCATACACCTGAGTCTTGCAACCACCCCTGCCTCTACCTCAGGTGAGACTTCATCTACTTTGTAGGTGTTGCCGAAAGGGCCGGTAGCTAGGGATTTGTTGGTGTGCTCTTGAGAGTTGAACCCTGGGTCTGCCCCTGTGCCAACAAATGGTTCTGTTGCCAGGACCTAAAACTGTGATTGTTGGTAACTAAGGAAGAAGAAACTTTGTACAAAAGAAAGCTATGTGCATAGACCTGTTGCCCTAGTGTTCAGCGTTTTACTCGACCTGTGAAGCTTTGTGCCAGGAATAAGGTTAGATCTGAAGAAAGGAATATTAGATCGGAAGAAAAGAAGCAAGATCTAAACGCTATGTTCTTTAAGAAAAGTAAAAGTGGAAATTTCTGAAAGAAAGTAGTCAGATCTGCAGAAAAGAGGTAATATCTATAAGCTTTGTGCTCTAATAAAGGTAAGAATAGTCAAAAGTTTTTAGATCTGAAAGCTTTCTGCTTTGTAGGAGTAAGATAAGTGAAATTTTTTGTTTCTAAAGCATGGATCTAGGTATGCTTGATAGATTATGTCCTAGCTTCAAAACTAGGGCATTAATAGATGAAAGAAAGTTTGATATGAATAGATCTTATAAGTATAATGATAGATATGTTATACCTATGCATAGAAAGAATGTCTAGACTAACAAGTGGATGCAGGATCCTAGAAAGAGTCTTTTGCAGGCTAGCTACCATGATCCTGGTGCACATTACAGAAGAAGTTGGGGAACATTTAAACGAAAGAGAGGGTTAACCCTCTATTATAGTTGCAGAAGACCATGACATCTTGCTAAGGAATTCCCTGGTGAAAGACCTAGTTGTCTCTGTTGCAGAGCTTTGGACCATGAAGTGTTGGATTTTCCTAGAATGATTGCTAAGCTTGAAAGAATGAACCTGAATGAAGAAAACCCTAAGGCAGATCCAGAAATAGTAGAAAATCATAAGGAATCAGAAAAGATATTGCTACAGATGAAAGACACCTTGAATGATCACCGACATGTTAGGCTATCAAATATCTTCAAAGAAAAGGAGCAAGTCGAAGCAAGAATAGGGGACTTCGACATTGACTGTATTCTTGATGAAGAAACACAAGTGAACATTTTTCCAGAAAGAACTTGGGAAGCTATAGGAAAGCCTGCCATGATCCCTTCCCTAGGAGGAACAAGTTTATTCAGAGGAAAGTTAGTAAACCTGTGTGGAAGGCTCGCCCGGATACCTATGACTATTAATGGAACTTTGATAGAGGAAGACTTTGAGATTATTAAATTTGTTGAATCCAACGCATTGTTTACCATGCTCATAGGAAAACCTTGTATTGATAGAGAACAAGCCAGACGAAAAGAGGAAGAAGAAGTTTTGGAACAGAAGAAGCAAGAGTTAAAAGACTTTATGACCAGAAGGATCACGCACTTGATTGAAGAAAATAAGAGCAGATTGTGGATATTTAATACTAGCAACTCCGATGTCAAGGCTAAGAGAACACTAGAGGATCCGTAGAATATTGAGTTACCTATTTTTCATACAGAAGAAGTAGTATCAAGGAACCCTAGGAAATACTTTCAACAACGCAAAGTAACTAAGACCACAGAAGATAAGCATCAGAATGGTAAAAACATTACTAAGACGAAGCTCACTGGGAAGAAGGCTAGAAAGTTAAGAAAGAAAAGGGCTAATATTGTAAGGTTACAAGAATTTCAAGAGGATACTTCGCAAACAGAAAAATTGTAGAATTGGAACTTCGCCAAGATATCAGAACAACGACATAGAGTACTTTTCCATGACGAAGAAATATAGTCGTTAGGGCTGATATATCCGTTCGACTTCCACTCCGAACAGACATAAAATCAATAAAGGTTCGTCATCCAACCATTGAAATGTTCCATAATGGGTCGAACCAGAGTTAATGAAGGATCATATCTTTTGCCAGCAAACCATTACTAAGTTTCCCTACTTAGTCTATCGTGCCATGCACCAAGAATACTACTTTCTAAGTGAGAATTTGAGCACGAAACTTGAGATTAACCCACCCTGAGATCATTGCCTTGTTCCCATACTATTCATTGTAGTTTCTGAATTCCTTTCGCACCTGAGCTAGCTGACCCGAGTTTGTATGTCGGATGAGCTCAGCGTTGTTGAGAAAATCATTGAAGAAGTTCTAATTGACTTAATTACTGAGAGAGTCATGTCGGAGCGAGGAATTTCTACAAGTGTACATGCATCATCCTCGGGAGCATTTCCAGCTTCCCCCTCCACTGCTCGATCAGGACCATCCCGACTGCCTTCGGAAAGATGATCTAAGCTCGAAAATGACTTTGCCACTGTGAAAATGATCCCAAGTATATTTCCTAAGTATATCCCACCACTAAGCGGCACAGTGAATCGAGACATTGTACCCAGAGACTTTAACTATGTTGTGGTCATTACATACCTCCCGAAAGGGGTGCGTGCAGTTCATGTTGACCAGGATAAGCTCACAGCGCTGAAATTTAGTGATTTTAACCTTGGAGATCGCAAGGTTTACAGTATGTTAGTCTCACACAAGTACTTAACTATGACAAAAGGGAGGAACCCAAAGATTATCCCTCAGCAATGGACCCATAACCTCGCGTAGTCAACCCTCCTCAATTTAATGAAGATTCCTCATTTCGGGAGGCATCAGGAAGTGAATGCATGCGTCAGATTGTTGTTGTCCTGCTACCATGGAGGATACTTATGGTTGGATCACCGCATCATTGTGGATCCGATTCTGATCAATCGAATCACAGAATAAGCATGTAGGGCCCTGACCCGTGGGAGTTTTACCCTGGAAAGACCACAGATCACGCTCTCTCCCAGTGAATAAAAGACACATATGGAAATCTAGAGAAGGGCACACGAGGTTACAAGGTATCCTCCATTGAGAATGAAACAATGTGCCTTAGTTGCCAGCTGATTGCAGGGAAGTTAGTCCGCAAAAATAGACCCACACAGGTGACCGGATTTGTAGTTGACCTCGCAGGGAAGTGCGCGGAGGGACTACAAATGAACTGGGCAAAGTACCTTGTAAATCATCTAGAACTTGACTACAAACAAGCGCAAGACCAAGGGTATGAGTTCCACTTTAGTTGGTTGCTCATACTCATCGCTTTCATCGCTTGGGAGCTACCAGAAGGTGCCACTTTCCTGGAGATCGAACCCTTCAAACCACTGGCCGTGAAGTTCTGTACGCTGTGGTACTCCAGCGACATGAACAAGTAGTGGTAGTCCAATGTCGTATTCCACACTTATTACAATCAATTGAAGAATGTAATCCAGTCTACACCACGCATCACACCAAACACACTTCATAGGTTTAGACCTTTGATCAAATTCAGCGCAGACCGCCACTTCACCTATATCACAGCGCACGCTGATGAGCACAAATAGCAAATCCAGTCATACTATAAGTTCACAGAAGAAGACTTGGAGAAGATTACCAAGGAATTGTCAGTGGACCTCCTTGTTCTAACAGAGTCCGCAGAGATTTCTGACGTGGATAGCCCTGAAGCTATGACTTGGATTGTGCAAGACTAAGAAGGATGTGGAAATTCAAGATATCCATAGCACATCCACGAAGACTACTTCGATCTCACCTATGAAGGGAGGTGATGGTGAAGAACTAGGTGGCACAGAAGTTAAGAAAAACAAAGGCGAGGTTACTCTGCCTAGAGAGGAGGAGGATCCCTCCAAGAAAAGGAAGATTACCCCACCAAAGTGCTCATCTCAAAATAAAGCTAAGGCCACCCAGACTAAGTTTAAGACTACCCTCACATAGGATGACTTCGACTTCTTGATCGTTGCGCTGAATGATACCTCACTAGAGATCGCAGAAAAGCAAGAAGCGAAGCAGGAGGAGGTATTCAGCCAGATCAAGGGTGAACTTCAAGAAGTGCAACAGGCACTCCAGTCTAGCAAAGAAGTTTCTACGGTGCCCGTGACAATTGAAACAACAGGAACAGTTGATCAGCCCACCCAATTACGCCAGATCATCGAGAAAGTCAAAGCTCGCCTTCAACAAGATCAAGAAGACACAGCACAAGCCACCCAGGCTTTGGCACAAGTGCAGAGCGCACATAGAGTACAACAGAGGAAGGAATAACAGGAGAATCTTGTCTTACAAGTGAAGTGGGAGGAGGAAAAATCAAAATTACAGCGGAGCAAGGACCAGTTGCTAGCAGAGCAACTTGAAGTACAGGAAAGAGTTCACAGAGCACTTCGCTTTGTGACGGTCATCAAAGTGAAAATTGAAGAACATGTCCCATATCAGGTGGCACAACTTGAAGAAGTAATCTAGCAACTTCAGCAGCACATCGTAGATCTGGAACTTCGTATTGTGCCCGAGACTCCACAAGAAGTCAGAGATCTAAGGGAGGCAACTGCTCGTAGCGCAGTTGACAGATTAAAAACCTTAGCTTTGGACTGTAAGTAGTTGAGCACTAGAAGCGCCCAGACTTATGAGAACCTCACAGAGAACCCAGAATTGAAAAACTTAGAAGCACAGCTCCAAGAAGAAAAATAGCATGCAGATACGCTATAGGTGCAGCTGAAGGCCTTGACCCCAGTTGAAAGAATGAAGCGATTTCCAGAACAACGCACCGCCCAACAATAGGTACACATGCTGCAAAGTAAAGTGATGAAAGTATCTCAACAACTTCAACCACTCCAAGAGAAAGCATGCCACCTGTTCACTGAAGTTGAGAGCCAGGCAGTCGAGCTTGAACAAGTTGTCATCACTGTAGAACACCGCATGGAAGGACCAGTAAATGACACAATGATCCAGGATTTCATTGAGCAAGAGGTTGTCTCACTGCAGCAGGTTGAAGTAGCTCGGGCCAAGATCGAGACATTTGAAGCGGAGATGATCAGACTAGAGTGACTCGGGATGAGTCACATGTGAGTGTTGGGGGCTTGTTGGCCCTTGACCAATTTTTGAGGAACACTTGGTCATATTTGAACATTTTTGGACATCGACACCCTGTCAAAGATGGAGCGCCAGGTGAAGCAGAGATCAAGGGATCTCGGTCCACTTTTGGGGCCCTTTTAGGGTTTTGGGTTAATGTAATGGGAAAGGGATGTCGGCCCATGGGTTTACCCATGTTTAGGCCTATGTTGTAAAGTATAAATGAGTAGTTAGGCAATGTAAGAAGAGTCGATGGCTTAGTGCTAGTAATTAGATATGTGTGATCGAATGTAAATGCTCTGTGCATGATTGTAAGAGGCTTGCAGGGCTGAGTGTAAGTGCTCTAAGTGCTGAGTGCACGGATTGTAGGAAGGCTCTGTGCTAGATCTACTTGGAGAAGGAGGATCTAGTGAGGTGCGTGCAGATCTCATGTCCTATGCGAAGTACAAGTTGAACTCTGTGTTGTAATCGGATTGAACCAAGCTAATAAAGAATAAGAAGACTTTGTGGATGTAGCCCCGGGGTGGGGGTGAACCATGTAAACCTGTGTGTCATGCTTTGTGATTTTGCTTCCTTGTGTTTTCATTATCTTTCTAAGTTCTACGCCATGATTAGATGGATTTTCTTATTCTTTTGATTCACTATATGTATATGAATAGTATATCTGATGTGCATGAGGATGCTTAGTGCTGATCTACAGGATCTAATATGTTTTGTTGTTGCTAAGCACTGAAATATCTTATATCTAAGCAAGTACTACGATGTTTTGTCTTATTTGTGAAGTACAATAAGGGTGAATAATGATGAATGAATAGTGCTAAGTTCTCTGTAAAGGATATAATCATAGATCTGTGTCCCAGCTAAGGTTGTAGACACCTGAGTCTTGCAACCACCCCTGCCTCTACCTTGGGTGAGACTTCATCTGCTTCGCAGGTGTTGCCAAAAGGGCCGATAGTTAGGGCTTTGTTGGTGCGCTCTTGAGCGTTGAACCCTGAGTCTGCCCCTGTTCCAACAAGCCTTAATTTCCACCCTATAGACTAGAAGAGAATACATTAGAGGATGTAAGCCAAAATGCATGTTTTGCCTAAGATTTGAGACCTTTTTGGAGATCATCACTAGACACAAAATGGAAAATAAGTGATGACCATCACATGGAAACTATATTTCAACAAGCCATAATCCATAAAACTTCTAGATTTGGGGATTTATGAGGCAATGAGCAAGAGATGAGTTGTATATTTGTGGTTGGGGCCTAGTAACTCACAACATTCAAGTATCTAGTGGTATCTAGAAGATATAGAATATCTCTCAAGCCTCCTCCAAAGAGATATATGACAAAATAAACTCTTGGGAAAAAGGGGGGAGAATTCAAGAGTAATTTTATCATGTCCATTTGTAAAGGTGTTTGTCATGTCCATCGCATCCATAAGCCAGTGATCCTATCATGACCAAGAATTCGAAGGGAGAAGAAAGGAGCAAGGATTCAATGGAGAATGGAATCTGTTATGGAAATATTCCCCTGCGAACATGTGAACTTTCCCTTGGATCACAAACCCCTAATACCAAGACATAAAAACACAAGTGGACACTAACATCCCTTTGAATTTAGTTTAACCAATCAGAAAGATAGAGAGGGAGAAGGGGTGTGATGCACCTTGTTTCGAAGTTTGTCCTCGTTGCTTCCAATCTGAGCTTGATCTCCAAACTCCTTAGCACGACTTGATACCTGCAATGCAATAGGAGACAAAGAGAAAAAAATAATTCCTAGCCTACAAGATTAGACAAACAAATTCATCTACAAAGATTGAAAGAACAATAGACAAGCACATGCAAGAATACACAAGCTTGAAGGGAATAGGCCAAGTATATTAAAATGAGAACCCATAGAGAATACTTATAAACATGGATGATGTTGAAGCATTCCTCCAAGCTCCCTTCATCCAGCCCTTGCACGATGCTACCAAGATCATAAGTTTGATATCTCCAAAACTTCCTCTTTTTCACCATGGAAAGCCTTCATTATATAGGATTTGGAGGCTTAACCACCATGGAGAAGATCACTCACTAGATCCACTAAAATGGGATCTGCAATATTTTTAGGGAGAAAATATCTCTCAATGATTTTAGAGAGAAGATGTCTCTCAAGGATTTTAAGGAGGAAATATCTCTCAAGATCCACCAAATTAGGATTTTTGTTTGAGAAAATATCTCAACCATCCATGAGACTCTCAACTTCTCCTTGAGATTAGGAAACTAAATGTGAGGTGGATTCTTACACTAAATTAATTTCTTTTTTTATGAATAATAATGAATAATTCATGTGCACATAGTATTTTGACCTTCATATGATATATTTCTCCTCCACATTGACTAGGGATTGTGAAAAATGTTCTTTCATTGTGTCAAGTTGTTAAAACACATAGAAAAGTGCATGTGACACTTAGTAAGGTGCATACAAAACTTTTAATACACGTGTGACACTTAGGGTGAGGCACTTAAGTGTATAATTTTGATGTGTAACAGATGCCCCTTAAAGTGTGAGGTCAAAAAAGAAACTAATGGCCGAAACACTTTACAAATTCTTCAATGCAAGGGTGTTAGAGCAGTAGAACCTGGTAGAAGTTGCAAACAACCATCAAACAATATTAATATATGTTCCATTTTTTAGGCAGGTATACCTATGCTCAGAATATGAGATGACTCAAAGCATGGTTTTCGACCAATACACTATGGATCCATGAAAAAATATTGACTAAGGATATGGCCACCAGAGATACAATGTGGATCCATACCTCCATGACATGAACTAATCATAGCCATGAAAAATACACAGTGGAGCTATGAGATGACAAAAAATAGCCACAGATCAATACAAAATGATCTATCTAACAATATATATATATATATATATATCATGTTCAAATGATCTCCTTCACAGCATGGGAAAAGCAGATAATAGAGTTAATGCCCAACCCAAGGTCTTCGTCCCAATCCCAATGCGGTACGAATCTAGCCATGTGAATAGATGATTTGATGTCGAACATGGTAGAAACCGCTTGATTATTGTTCATTGAGGTAAATCATTAACAAGTGCGAGGGAAATCATCAATGATGTCAATGAATCCCAAGGTACCCTAGTACATTCCAGCGAATGTGAATAAATGATTTGAGGTTGAACATTCGCAAAATCATCTGATCAGAGGTCAATGATGTAAACCTGTTGTCGAAAGTAAGAAGGCATTCCATTTAAGCTTCCAGGTCCCATGGTACTAATTGGTTTCTAAGTCTAATTCTTGTATAATGTGTTGAATTCGATAGGAAAAGACTTGGTGAAGGAGGGCCTTAATGTATCCCCCATCATCGACATGAAACTGACACAAGAAAGTAATGTAAGATGGTGAATCGAATGAGTATGGACTAACACAGGAAATGGAAACTGGTATTATTGTAGATGAATGGTTTGAAGTGAAACTTCCCTTGAACATGATGAGGCATGAAAATTGACTTGGAAACATTCACTTGACGAGTACCAAGAATATAATGTGATAGCAATAAGAGCACTCTTCGATTGAACGAAAAATTATGGCAACACATAGAATTGCTATGACTCATAGACAAGAGGATTACCCAACTATAAGATGAGACACAAATAGGTTCCATGTTCAAGGGAAACAATAGTTGCCATAAAGGATTCACAAAAACTTGACCCACTTCAATTTTTTCCACCACCCAATTAGATGAGTACCTCTTTCTTGTTTAACAAGGTTGAGGAGGGTAACACATTCCCGATATAAATCACCTTCGGTAAGTTCCTCCTCCTTTATTTAACAAACTGGGAGAAGTAAGGGTTTGTTTTGAGATGGTTCCTAGAGATTGGACTCACATAGATCCTTCGATGCATAGTTTTACGAGCCCAAAGAAGGTGAAATCGATGGTTTTTTCATGTTTAGAGAGTCTGAAAAGAACTTAAAGGTGACTCCATGAATGAGTTTTTCATAAATTTAGTCTCCCAAGCCCCAAAAAAGTGTAAAACAATACAGGGGAGAACTCTTCTAATCATTCTTGACTAGAGTGTTCCTTTTCGTTATTAGTCTCGCGAGGCCGAGAAAGAGAGAAACTACCACTCGAAAGACGCCCTTCCAAACATTTTAACGAGTGTCAAAGGAAGCAAGATCACTTGGAAATGTTTTCATTTTTAGGGAGTCTGAAAAGATCTTAAAAGAAACTCCCAAGAGTTCATTTATTGTATAGCTTTTATGAGTCCGAAAAAGAGATAAAAGTGTACTCGGTAACCTATTCTCATGTTTTAATGAGCATGAGAAAGAACATAGACTAAGATCGTTCAAGAAAGAGATACTACATTACCATGGGAATGACCCTCAAATCAGGATCACTCCAAGTAGTCTGTCTTTCTAAAGGTAGTTGCCCCCCATCTTGTGTGATATAAGCTAGTGGTTTTTCTCCATCATGATGTCCAGAGGTTGGAGACCTGCCCCCCAAGCGTCGTTTCTGGAGACTATTCATCTTTCCTCGTTTAAGCATATCGTTACTAATAGGAAAATTTTCATGAGGTGGAGGAAAAAAGGTTCAAGTACTCTATCCAAAGAAAGATTTGATTCTGATGGAGGAGGGTCTATTTCATTTTTTAACAAGCTTGGAAAAGATGATGAATTTTTCTCGTTGATAGTAGGTACTACCAAAGGATGAGATGAGTCTAAGGATTGTCACACCTAATTCGAAATCATATTTAACATTGTAACCCTTGGGGTGGTAGGAGTGGGAAAGCACACTAATTAAATACACAACACTAATTAAATCAAGTTTAAGGCACATTAACATAATGGACAAGTGGAAAGTAATTCCAAAGGAGGGTACTAGTATATTAATTGGCCTTTACTCCTCCATTTTTTTATACATTATGTAGGTGGTGATTGTTATATCCCATGAGAGGTTAGGATGATTTGTCTTGTGTTGTAATAAGTCTCAAACATATTATATAATATCTACAAGTCCATACATTCCTTCCCTCCTTTGCTCTCATAGTCGAAGTCTTGGAGCCTTTTGGAGGTCATATGACAGGTCTCATTTCTACATTCTAGACAATGAGTTGATGCTTCAAAAGTTAGGCTTGTATCTAGGAAATAAATATAGGGTAATGGAAGGTGGGAGTGTTCACTTTGGTGTGAGTGTTTTACACCTAGTAAATGGGAAGGAAGGCATCCAAGAAGAAATGGAAAACACCCATGACCATCTAGAACATTGGGTCATTTATGAGAAACCTGAACTACATAGGGGTATTCAAAGGTGTGAGAGGCACATTAAAGAGGCCCAAAAATGTTTTCCCTTGTATACTAGAAAATGGAAAGGCTAGAGAAAAGATTAGGAGAGGAATGCATTCGAAACATGGGAAATGTAAAGACAAATAATTAGAATCAATCTTCAAATAGAGTCAATGAAAAACCAACAAAGGTAGCATGAAATTAGCTTATAAAACAACACTCGGAGGATTGAAAAGATGGAAAACAAAATGGACATGTTGCAAGTAAAGATTGAAAATATGGAATTGGAGATAGAGTCTGCTAATGAGGGGAATCAATCAATGGCTCCTTCCCTTTCAATTGACTCTTTTGGAGTGGACAATATACTAACGGAAAAGGAGGAATATACAATGCAATTGGTGTCATCTCTTTTATCGCACAATTTGTACTTTCGCACAATCCCAAGGAAAGTGGATACATAATTGGTGTAACTGAGAATAACCTATCACTATCACCTTAATAGTATATCCCTTTCTATTTAGGAGTATGTCAAGACTACCCCAAGGGAGACGTCCCTGGTGACCTGGGTGGGTGAGAAGGCTAAGGTAAGTAATCAAAAAGAAACCCTTCCCCTCTCACAAATCACACAAATCAAGGTTTCTTTATGTCTTGTAAAGATGAAGCAAATAAATAATATTGTGTACCTGCCCAGAACAAGACAACAAGGCAAAAATGGGCACTTTCCAAGTACCAAAATGATTGTTAGTGCTTCATAAGATAATAAACCTGCATAAAGTAATCTAGCTGATATGAATTTGTAGCAATGCAACAATTTATAACAACAATTAATATTTTATAATAGCCACAAGATTTATGCCTTGAAATTGCTTGAAAAAGACAAGAAAAAGTAACTTTGACTAGGCAAATTGATAATAAATTGTCACAAGCAAAGTTGGCAATGTTTAGCTAGATTTTAATATCACTTTTGTAGAGAATTTGTTGCAGTTAGATGGATGTAGAAATATTTTGCAACAACAGCAAATTCTAATGGTCAAAAGTGCAAGAAAATAGCATACAAAGTTAGCACTTACCTAGCAAATTTACTAGCAATTATCACAATTGAGTTTTGAATGGTTTTAGTGCAAGTTATGTAGGCAAATGTATCACATCAATGTATGTTTGTATGGTTGTAGAAATTTTTTTCTACAACATCAAGTTATCTTGGGAGTTAGTCTATTTTAGGGTTAGCAAATGTTAGTGAAAGCTTCAAGGATAAAAGTATGAGTGTTTGTTTGATCAATCAACACTTGTAGATGGTAGTCTAGTGCCTTTCTAGGGTAAATGGAGTAATTAATGGAAGCAAAAAATCTTAGATAAAATATAGCAATGATAATGATATGTCAAAGGGATGGAGAGGATAAGAAAGGTGTTGGTATCCCAAGGCCTGAAAAATCTACCTCCAAGAGAAAATTGCTAGAAAGTAACAATCGTTAGGCCCTAGTGATTTCTCCTTTCCTTGAACAAATTGTAATAAAATATGCAATTTAGCATCAAAGTAGGGCTACTAGAGTGATACAATGGTAGGGATATAGTATCTACTTCAATATAGGTTCCTTTCAAGAAATTTTAGCACATGGAAGACTATTAGGAAAAGATAATAACATATGTCTTTCCCCTAGGGTTTCAAGCAAGAAATTTCATAATCTGAGACATGAAACAAGTAAAAATAACCATAAGCATTCATTCACAATAAATAAATTGATATTTTCCACTTACTTCACCAAGAATAATCTAGAAAAACACCCTAGTTGAAGATCCTCCACATGAAAATTTCCAAAGTACACCAATAAATGCCTCCTCCAAGAAGTGTGCACCATTAATTTCAGCCAAGAAACCTTAAAGAAGGCTGAATTTTAGACCACCACTTGTGTGATGAGTGAATCATGAAAAAATACAAGAGTTTTATCTCTTATTTATACAATATCAATGACCTTTAATTATCTTTTAGGTCATAAAAGGCCGACATGGCCAATTTACATCAAAATTCTAGCTTTTACATATAATCAATAATTAAAACCCCAATTTCACTTTAGGGATGATGTCATGCCCCTCTAGGGTGATGTTAGAACCCCAACATGGAATGTTGTGCCTCAAATTCAAAACGTTGGGCCTTCCGAGGCCTCAAATGTTGTCGTGCGTGCCAACTAGCACCAAATAGTCCTCATAAATGCCAAACCCTAACTAGATGATGTCAAGGGTTGGCATGGTGACATCATGGGCCTTCAAGGGCCAATGTCATGGTGGAAGGGAAAGACCCCCCTGGGTCTATGCCTACCAGAGTGTCTTGGGGAAAATGTCCTTATTTCTTCCTAGTGCCATCCTCTAGTGTCTCTCTACCCCTAGTTGGGGTCACAGCATCCATCTGGTGGGATTTTATCCCTATGGAGGACCGAGCTAATCATCTCCCCATATGTACTTGTCCACTAGGCATGGTCCTGAAGAAACAACAAGTACGCCCTCCATGGGCCCATAAGTCACAGGGATCATAGAAATGTCAATCACATCCAATAATAAAAATACCCAAATATGTGCATCAAACCCCCCTTTACCCAGACAAATTCTCAAAGATGTTATGCAGTTTAACAAGTCAAGTTTGGAGAGGGTATCAGGATGTCCTATTGGGATAATTCTCCTCAAGTTTGGGGTGTTTCCCAGGTGAAGACCAATCTAGGTCATGTAAGTGTATGAAATGGTGCAAGGGGAATGTTTAGGCAAAGGGTGTAGTGATAACAGGGAAATGTAGGTCTTTCCTGTGGGTGCCTCTGTAGAGGGTGAGCTGCACCTTCTCATGGATGCCATTGTTTCCTAGGCCATTCAATGCCTTTTATTCTTTGTCTTTTTTCTTTTTATTTTCAAGTGAATAGTTGGGGGACACTATCCTTGCATGGTGACCAGTGATGACAACATTACCCACATGCACTTCACGGAAATGAGAAGGTTGGCTCATCATGAGACCCCCTTTCTCTTAGCTATCCCACCAAGAGCCACTACCCTAGTTTGGTGACCAAATAGTTGGTAGTTTCATACCGCTACATGCCCATGGATCTAATAGGATGGCTCATGATGAGACCTCCCATCCACCAACTAGACCTTGAGTTATATTTTATCTTATGGGTCCCCTTTTTTTATTGAGAAGCCTTTTATTTCTTTCTTGGGAATCCTTGGGAAAATAATCTCAAAGGTTTTATTTTGGATTTTAACTTTTGCTGACTACTTTTACCCTCTGGGCCTTTAGCCCCTTCTTCCCACGAGGCAAGGTATAACCCTTACTAGTGTGTCAAACCCAATGCCCGAACAAAGGTAGGGGAAGATGAGAGGGACAATGATGAAAAATGGTAAGTATGAAAGGAATGGACGATGACCTTTCATAGACCCACCCAATGGTAAATCATCCTAAATGGAACCATCTTACTAGGTAATTTTGTCACCACCCCCCAGGTATGAACAAGTTAAAGAGAATAATTTCCAAGAAAACATTATGAAATAAAGGGGACTTCAGTGCAACACATTCAAAATCTTTGAAAATCAAAGTGACACATACCATGATACCCAGACTCATTACCTCATGGAGAAAGACCCACTACTACTTCAGAATCAGGCCGTTGGGATGGATGTTGTTGTTGATGATAGATAGGATACACTGAATAAAATATGGGCCCTCCGAGGCCAAGCTCAATTTGTATGGTTCTCGGTACTCCATTTCTAGGACCTGTGGGCCTCGAGACATAATCTCCTTAGTTATCCCTAGGATGGGGTATAACATCTGGCTCCATATCAGGGACATGTTCTCACCATAGAGCGCATGAGAACCTCAACATCTATGGCATGACCTATATATGCTAGATCTCAACAAAAGGAATTAGTAATATTTGGGGTGGTGATATCACCCCTCGCTCATATATGATACAATGGAATGAAAGTAAGCAAGAATATATATGCAAATGAAAATGAAACTACAACTATATTACTCTAGCATGATATGGAGATGGTATATACAATGAATACAAATTCCTAGCTAACTTACATGTACTTACCTGTGAAGTCAAGTCTCTTCCCCGTGATGGGGTTTGAGGAGGTGTCCACTAACTGGTAATGGACGTCTTCTTCCTTCTAACGTGGATAGATAGTAGGAATCATTGATTGGCTTCATTCTGACTCTAAAAGGTCCAAGCCAAAACTACGCATTCCCCTTAACATTAGTAAGCTCTCCCTTTTTTGTATCCCACATCCAAACCATATCTCCCTCTTGGTAATCCTTTTCTTTGAACTTGGTTATTTCTTGTACAACTCTAGTATATTGTTTTGAGGGAGGAGGGTGGGATTCAGCTGTGAATACTTCTTATTAGGTTGGTTTGATCAATATATCATCATTCCCTTTCCTTAATAGCTTTAAAATCCCCACTTATTTGTCCTTGTATTTGTCTACGAGTTGTTGATATTCTTCCTTCTTTGACCATTTTATTTTATCAAAATATTCCTCTGAAGTGAAAGGCAAATCCTCTGGAGAAAATACAGGAAGGTTTTCCTTGATTGGCTCATGTGTTTTGCTAGTTTCAACATCATTGTCAATTTATTGCACATGGACCCTGGCCATCGGCACATTTGGGAGGCGCTCTATTGTCCCATCGTTCATAGGCACATTGATGTAAGTTATATCCATTTCTAAAGTACCTCCCAACATTGCAGAAAACTTCCTAGACAAAAGCATTCCCCATACATCAGGGACATCCACGACCACAATATCCATGTGGATCACTCTCTCAGGATATTTACCCAGGAACGCTTCAACATTTTCAACTACCTCGTGAGTGGGTATGGACCTAGATTCAAAACCACCCACATTCCTATAAGGTCATGTGGCCTTTAGGCCTAGCTTCTCCATGACCTTCAAAGACATCATGTTAGCACCTGCTCCTAAATCAAGCATACAATTGTTAAGACATTTTTTATTAACCATTAATGTCATCAAGAAAGATGGGTGTCCATCATACCGAACCCTAAAATGGTCTGCTTGTAACATGATAGGAGGGTCCATTGTCTCATCTGATACTTTGAAAAAAAAAATGAACCTTTCTTTTACAGATGGGACCTTGATGACCTCCCTTAGTGGAATGGTTACGTGCATTTTTTCCAAGGCACATTCAAAGTCAAAGTTCAAATCAACCTTGTCGATTTTGGGAGGATTTTTAGGAAGAAGTATGTTCATAGGCGGAGGTCTTGGTTGTGAAGTTATAGGTCCAGTAGAGAGAGGTTGGTTCATTCATTTTTCCTAGTATACACTTGAAATTCTTGTTTCTTTAACTTTCTCTCAACTCTTGATCAAGATTATTTATCACCTCCATCCTAGCCTTCCTAGTTGCTTCCTTTATGCCTTCTTGATGTTCTTCAAGTGTGACATTAAGGAAATTTTGAGGACCCTCAATGGTATGATTGATAACATTCACTTAGTCATGTTCCCCATTGCTCAAAGGAAATTCATGCTCCCAATGTGAGTCTTGACACTGTAAGAACCAAGGGTTTTCATCTACCATGTTTGCGGGGGCTAAAGTATTAGGAACTTCTTTATAATTTTTCGGTCTAAAAACTTGAGTTCCTTTCTGGAATTTCCCTCTATAAGGAACCCTAGGATCTTGTTTTTGAGCTCTTTCCAAGTTGACAATCCTATTCATCATTAATTATTGGGATTTTACCATGCCATCTACATTCAATTTCATATTTTCTAAGCTAGCGCTAATATCTGGGGTAGGTTCAACATTATGGACTATCTTAGGTTTGGTGTTTATTTTGACCCTTGGGGTAGAGAAAGGTTCAACTTTGGACGAGGATAGATTGTTTTCAATCCTTGTAGCTACCTCTTGGGCATATTGGATTGTTTTAGGGGCTTTGTCTCTAAGGTGAAAGCCCATCTATCTTGTAAAGGCTTTGGTGTAAAGAAAGAGAAGGAAATTTTCTAAAGAATGATGGCTCACTAGGATCTTTTGCACTAAGCTTTCAAATTTATCATGAAATTCCCTAACAATTTCATTATCTTGTTTTGTAATGTTATTTAGCCTTATTAACAACATGTTGGGGTCTTCCTTGACACTCCATCATTTGAGGAATACTTCCTCCAACTTATCCATGGTTTTAATACTAGCATCAGGGAGACCATTGTACCATCGTCTAGCGCCATCATGGAGGGTAGCAGAGAACAATTTCATAGCTAAATATTCAGCATCATCACTGATGGGATGAAGTTGAAAGAAGGCCTAGAAGTTTCTCATATGATCCTCAGCATTGACTACATCGTTACCAGTGAATTTAGGTAACCATTTCTCATACCTAGGGGGAATTTTCCTAGGGTATCCTGGTATGTTTGTCATGTCTAACGGTTTGAAAATATTGGATGACCATTATTTATGGCTATTAGCTTGGTTTGGATTAATAGTTGGAGTTCATGCACTAGACATTGTGTTTAAAGGAAGATTTCCTCCAAACAATGATTTCACTATAGGAGAGTTTCAAGGAGGTTTTCTTCTAAAGGACTTGGGAGGGTTGTTGTACCTCCCTGAGCTTTGTGGAGTTGTCAGATAATTTTCTTGAAACTATCAAAGGGATGAGGGGATCACCCTTAGTGGAGTCACCAAGTAAGCTTTGTAATATAAAGGTTTTTGAGAAAAGGCTTAATGAAAGAGTGTCGTTCGAGGAATATTGACTCGGTGTTCCCCGACAACAGCGCCAAAATGTTATCGCACAATTTGTACTTGCCCAAAAGCCCAAGGAAAGTGGATACATAATTGGCATAACTAGGAATAACCTATCACTGTCACCTTAATAGGAGATCCCTTTCTATTTAGGAGTATGTCAAGACTACCCCAGGGGAGACATCCTCGGTGACCTAGGGGGTTTGAGAAGGCTAAGGCAAGTAATCACAAGGAAATCCATCCCCTCTCACAAATCACTCAAATCAAGGTTTCTTTATGTCTTGTAAAGATGGAGCAAATAGATAATATTGTGTACCTACCCAGAACAAGACAACAAGGCAAAAAGGGGAACTTTCCAAGTACCAAAATGATTGTTTGTGCTTCATAAGACAATAAACCTTCATAAAGTAAGCTATCTTATATGAATTTGCAGCAATGCAACAGTTTATAACAGCAATTAATATTTTATAATAGCCACAATATTTATGCCTTGAAATTGCTTGAAAAAGACAAGAAAAAGTAACTTTGACTAGGCAAATTGATAATAAATTGTCACAAGAAAAGTTGGCAATGTTTAGCTAGCTTTTGATATCACTTTTGCAGAGAATTTGATGCAGTTAGATAGATGTAGCAATATTTTGCAACGACAGAAAATTCTAATAGTCAAAAGTGCAAGAAAATACCATACAAAGTTAGCACTTACCTAGCAGATTTACTACCAATTATCGCAATTGAGTTTTGAATGGTTTTAGTGCAAGTTATGTAGGCAAATGTATCAAATCAATGTATGTGTGTATGTGTTGTGGGTGGGAAATTCCTCCTATAGACTAGCACTAAGGGTTTTATCATGCATGCAGAAATGATCTAAAGATTCTTACTTTTTACCATCATCCCATGCCTAGACCCCCATTACTCATATGTAAATACAAGGCTCAAGAGATTAAGTTGACGTATCTTATTATTCGTGTTTGATGTCGATCCGTTTTCATGCTTGGTCATTCTTTGACTGCAACTCTCCTCCCAATGTTGACTTGCATTCACTAAAGACAAACAAAGAAATCCACATGCATTTGATCTATGAACTAACGAGTTAGAGATTTAATCAATCATACAATCAATATTCCAATAATGACAATCTCATATGGTGGGACAGGAAAATAAATTATTTTATTAACTTCACAATGATACCTTACAATGATAAAGTCGGCTACTGCTCCTCGATCCTAGTCCTAGGCTCTTCTTCCACTGTCTTCCAACTGCTTTGTTCTATACTTCTCTTTGCACAAGGATGGTTAAAGGTTGGGACAAAGGGAATGCTCAATCGGGTATAGTTTCTTTACTGCGATTCTCCTGTTTTCAAATGGGACCCCTACCCCTTCTTTTATAGGTTAGAAAGAGCTAGGTATTTGGTCGAATGACCGGCCATGCATGGCTGAAAGGTTTAGTTAACTTACCCAAAGTTGTGTGTTTCGTCAGCAACTTTCCTTTTTTCGTGCTTTTGTAGGTACAGGCGGGTTGTCTTGGGTTAGCTAGCATGTACACGCGTGAAATAATGGAGCAGGGTGCGTGGGCCTTTATAAAAGGGGTTTTTAATAAGAGTTGTTCAGTAGTGTTTTGGCAAAGAAGACATCTGAGATGGCCTGATGCCAGGTAAGCATGTCTGGTGAAAATTAGGGTTATAACATATGCCCCCTAATGTGTGAGGTCAGAAGAGCATATGATGGTCGAAATACATTAACAATCTTTACCGATGTTCCGAACAAGTGAGCCCAAGGACCAAAAATCGGGAGGTGTCATCTGCAAAATAATAATTGTCTCACCGAGGTGGGCATACCCATGCTCGGGATGAAATAAAATCATGGCTACCAATCAAATACACTGTAGATCCATGTCATATAACTATATGAAGTGTAGACGTGAGAAATACACAGTGGATCTACATCTCAAAATCCAAATATATACATGTATAGTATCCATCTTCTAGAAGTTGATAAGGCCTGATGGCTGGAGATGAAGTCTTCAGAGCTCGAGCAACAACTTCAAAATCCTCAAAACTCGGGTAGGAGTGTAATATGATTGTACGACTTCACTACCCAGAGGTCTTCGACGGCTCGTCGATCATGGACTAGAGAATCTTGATTATCAGACTGAAGGCTTCATTGATTTCGAACAAAGACTTGATTGGAATTTCGGGATGGCCATGCATGAGGGCAAGAGACAAACTGCAGAGGAGCCGACACGGGCTTGGTAAAAACTTCCCTTCGACAATAGCACGACAAATGATGAGACTCGGGCAGCATGGCATTAACATAAGTTTACGAGATAGGAGGTAACACAAACTCTCCATATGTTTGGAAGAATAACCAAACGGAGGAAGACACAGCTCAATGTAGTGGGAACAACTTCCTAAGGTCATATTAAATCCCAGGGTTTGATGAACAAATGGACAGATGTGCTTTATCCAAGGGTGACTCATTGTGCTGCCAATAAAAAGAAAATATTTTTCCCTTCCTCTTTTTGGGGTATATTTGATTTTTTTTATCTTTTTCAATAATTTTGGAAAATGAATAAAATAATGTTACGTTAAAAAGGAGGAATGAGTGTCGCAAACATACAAGTTCGAGGCGCAAGGACAAGACTGATGTTCAAAGAAAGGACACTCAGAAAAAATCCCTCCTGGGACCAAAGGTGTCAAGACACAGAGGCAAAGTGCTACAGGGCTTGCGTATAAGGCATGCTTAAGATGGTTAAGTTGAGAGCAACATGGAGTCGGCATTAGACCAAAGACGCAGGTATGCAAATGCGGTTAACCAAACACACAATGGTAACGTCCTTCAATGTAAGTTTAACGAGCCTAGAGAAGGTAAGCTTGGTGGTTTTTCATATTTAGAGAGTCTGAAAAACGTAAAAGGAGACTCCACTGGGGTACCTTTTTCGAAGGTAGTCTACTCGGTTCGAAAAAGGAGTAAACTAGCACCGACAAGACGTCTATTCAAAGCCATTTTAACGAGTGTGATATAGACAATATCACTCGGCCATTTTTTCATTTTTAAGGAGTCTGAAAAAAGATTAACTATGGACTCCATCTGGAATGTTCTTCTGGACCATTTTAACGAGTGTGAAAGAATACGGTCACTCGACGATCTTTTCAATTTTAGGGAGTCTGAAAAGATCTTAACTATGGACTTCATGGGGATTCCTTTTTCATAAATTTAGTCCCTCGGGCCCGAAAAAGGGTTAAAATTATACCTGAGAGTACTCTTCTAGAGAACTGAAGTTCCTAAGAGTATACCTTTGTTCGTACAGTTGACCGTCTGGACCGAAAAAGGGGTAAACTACCGCCAGATAAACGTGACTTCAAATTTCAATTTAACGAGCGTGAAAGGTCTCAAGATCGCTTGGCAATCTTTTCATGTTTAGAGGTTCTGAAAATGGCTTAAAAGAAGACCCATTGGGGGCTACGACTCATGTATGAAACTAGTTCAAGTAGATCCCGTTGCTAGGCTCAGACCAAGAGTCTCTTCGATAGTCAACTTGGAAAGTCTCCCAAAAGGGAAGAAAACACAAACCACGGTGTAAGTCCTCCTGTGGTATAGAAACCATAGTCATGGCTTCAAGGATAGCCTCATCTGAAGGAAATTCAAAATCCGAGAAATCACACAAACGAGGGTCGACAGTCCCAAAGGGTGAAGTAAAATGACCATACTCCATATGATGATGGAGGCTCTGACCAGGACTGGCAGATTCTATCAGCGAAGAATCACGATCACGAGGGCTTGAGGATCTACTAACAATGAGATCAGACTCAGAAGGATACTCAAGCCCACTTGGACCAAGAGGGGGAAGCAAAGGCTCCCATGCCCCCATTGGATACACCAATGGATCAATTGTTGATTCCAAGTCTCGACAAGGAAAACATGATTGCATAGGTTCCTTCTCATAAGCAATTGAACACCGAGGATAAGACGCCACATAATTAACCCGTGGGGTAGAGTCTACACGAACACTAGGAACATATAAAGGGGTAGTCTAAAATAATGTTGAATTAGAATCGTGATTATCAAATGTCAGCTGGTCAATAGTGACAATGCTTCCATTGTGAGGGAAATGCATCATTCGGAAGAGCGTAGACACTACAACATTCATAGCATATACATAATCATGCCCAAGAAGCATATTGAAATATAACGGGCCTTGCACCACTATAACATCAACAAGGACAACCTTCCCACCTAATGAGATAGGCAACTGAGGAAGAATCCTCAAATATTCACTAGGACATCTGTCAAAATCTAGCAGCTCATGCAAAGAAGACACAAGCTTGGGAGATCCCAAGACTTTCCAAACCGAGGAGGATAAAATACTTGCAGAAGCTCCCTCATCCACAATACATCGATAAATTTTTGTTGAATTAACTTCAACCCTTATTTGAAAAGGTGCAGCAGAAGAAAGATGAGGCTCAACAAGGTCATTCCAATCAAAGGAAACCATCCTAGGGCTTGGAGGGGGTGTGCTCAGAATGAGCGGAATGCCCCCTTGTTCTGAAAGTATTGAACCAGAAATGCTAAAAACATAGTTGGTAGACACGTCACTCCCCAAAAGAAGAGTGGGATCATCCGATGACTGCATCGGCATAACCATTTTCGCAACCAATGGTTGAATAGGATGCGGGACTACATGGTCTAAAGGCACCTCACCCTACAAAAGAGGAGTGGGATCAGCCGATGACTGCATTGGCATGACCATTTTCGCAACCAATGGATGAATAGGCTTCGAGACTACATGGTTTAAAGGCACCTCACCCCCCAAAAGAGGAGTGGGATCAGCCGATTACTGCATCAGTGTGACCACTTTCTCAACCAATGGTTGAATAGACTGTGAGGAAACCTCAAAAGACTCAGAATCAGAAGAACTTGCAGACGGGGACCACAATCTTTGTACCTATGGAATGCTAGGGCACAAATGAGTATGGTGATCTCCCTTGCAAATCTTACAAGGGAACTTAGGCTTACGTCCTATCCATCTAGATTTCTCAACAGAATTAATGCCCCCAGCATGTCTAGTAGTGGTTGGTTGCACATCTCCAACATGACTTGCAGAGGTTAGTGATGGGTCGATAACATGACTTGCAGAGGCTATAGACCTATTACCAATATGATTAGCAGTGACTGGACTTTTTCCCCCAGCAAGACTTGTAGAGGGTGGGTGTGTGCCCCCAGCATAACTTGCAGAGGCTGGGTGCTGGTCTTTAACATGACTTGCAGAGGTTGTCGACCTATCTCCAACATGACTCACAGAGGTTGGTGATTTATTCTTCCTATTCTTCCTCTTTCTATTTTGTTTGGAATTCCGGTAACTAGTAATTGTACTTTCACCAGAGGTGGGAGAAGGAGGAGAAGACTTTGCTGATGAAGAAACATCAACAGAGTGCCCATGACTTAAGGTGCTTAACTGAGAAGCGTCAAGAGAATTCGGGACATTTGGAATGGTACCCAACCAAACTGGTAGTCCCACATTCAACCCAGGAATGTACAAAGTGGCCATCAAAGGGACACCAACATTTCCAAAGAAATGAAAAGCACAAGAATCCCCTTGCGAAGGGGTTCCTTGGTTGGTATCATCGAGAACTTTAGCCATGAATATTTTATGCACAAGTTCTCCCTTTGCGGGATCATTCAAGTCCATAAAAGTCTCACACATTGATTCTGAAGAACTAGTGTTATCAAAACAACGCCTATAAAGAGGCAGCTCCACGCTTCTAAGCGGAAGACTGGAAAGTCCTCTCAACTGATGGAGTGGGTGGTCTACCACCCTAGGTCAGAGAACCAAATCCACAACTGACTAACTCACTATGGAAAAATCGGGAGCACATAGCACACACTAAAAGTTCCTAAAGGCAATCAAGCAAACAACTAACTAGTTGGAAGAACAGTTACACCAACCAACACTAGAGAAACTTACCAGTGCAAGTGCAAATCGAATACGAAAGCACCCTCCAGGTATACTCTGCAAAGTATGGCCTGATGTCTACCCTAGGTACTATGGTATACCCTCGCGGTCACCTGTGTAAGTCCCTAAAATAAAGGCAACTAGGTTGCCAGCTCGTGAACAATCACCAGGCGGGTACAGTCGACAGTCGGGTGGACCACAATGAGCAGGGTATCAAGCTCGAAACCTATTAAGGGTATCAAAAGCAAGTGTTCTGAAAGACGACTGAGGACCTCGAACGGATTCGAGACCCATGAAGCTCTGTGGAAAATGCGATCAACGGAATCCCAAGACAAGTCCTCTATATGTGTTCCCCACTACGCTTGGTCCGGCTTTGGAGGGGTTATCTCCGCTACCTTTTTGTACGCGACCTCGTGTTTAACCCCTATGTTAGAGGGGGGTCCCGGATAATTTCCAGGTTACTGGACTTCTACACTCCTTAGCACAGACTCGTATGTTTGTTTTATAGCCTTGAAGAGTTTCCTCTCCAACCTAAATCAATGCTCTAGCCTAATCTAATTGATGGACCCTACAAACATAAAGTCTAGTAAATTTTAATTAGCGTTCTTTTTACTGGCTTGATTTACTCAAAAGGGTACGGTAGTGCAACTAATGGTGTTAAGACTCTTGCGAAAAATGATGAAACTTATATGAACACTGGCAAAGAATGATTATATTTTATTTTATTTTTTCCTTTTGAAATGTTTTTAAAATTAGAAGAAAACACAACTCTATGCTAATTTCTTTTTCTTTTTCAAATAACGATGCAAAGAAAATGCCATGAAGGGGATTTTTTTTTCAAAATGCAACTCATTTTTCTTAAAATTTCAAGCTAAAAATAAGTTTAAAAAGCTAGGAAACACAAAAAATCTTTTAAATGAAAATAAAAGCTATGCTGGAATACAACCTAGGCTAAGCTGCTATGACAGAGACCAAAAACCCTAAGAGATATAACTCTTGACAAGGAAAAGGATGACTGCCTCTCCTTAAACAAAAAATTTCTCAACATGTACGTTGCTGACAGTTCAACAGCCAGCGTGTGCACGCGAGTTGTGTAAGGTCAGAGCGCGTGTACATGCATGAAAACCGTATGCAGGTCGTGTGTACCTCTGCAACTCTTCAAAAATGAAAAGACAAGAAATCAAGCACTGGCAGAGACTACTGGTATTGAGAACCAGAATCTCTTGAAGACTCGGAAACTCACTTTGACAGAAAAAGAAAACAATTGAAGGAAAATTTTATAGAACAAAACCAATCTGAGGTGAAACCTAAGCTACAAAACTGCAAAAACAGAGACTAGAATGAGTTCTAGAAAACACCTAAGAAGGATTACTTCTGACAGGGGAGAGGATGACTGCCTCTCTAAAAGAAATTTTCAGAAATCATACACGCGACTGACACTTCATCAGCTAGCATGTACACGCGGGTTGTGTGAGGGTAGGGCGTGGGTACACGCGTACAGACTTTATACAGGTTGTGTGTACCTCTGTGGGTCTCAGAAAAAAAATATGCAGTCAAGCAAAGAAACAGAGATAACTGGTATGGAAAACCAGAATCTATGTTAGCTCAGACTTTTGCAGAAACTTTAAAAACAAGGAATGAAACTAGTTTTTAAAAATACCCAAGAAAAATATTTCCAGAAACCCTAGAGATCCCCAGTATGGTTGCCAATTTTGTTGTGGGTGGGAAATCCGTCCTACGGACTAGCACTAAGGGTTTTATCATGCATTCAGAAATGACCTAAAGATTCTTACTTTTTACCATCATCCCATGCCTAGACCCCCATTACTCATATGTAAATACAAGGCTCGAGAGATTAATTTGACGTACCTTATTCTTCGTGTTTGATGTCGATCCCTTTTCGCACTTGGTCATTCTTTGACTGCAACTCTCCTCCCAATGATGACCTGCATTCACTAAAGACAAACAAAGAACTCCACATGCATTTGATCTATGAACTAACGGGTTAGAGATTTAATCAATCATAAAATCAATATTCCAATAATGACAATCTCATATGGCGGGACGGGAAAATAAATTATTTTATTAACTTCGCAATGATACCTTACAATGATAAAGTCGGCTACTGCTCCTCGATCTTGGTCCTGGGATCTTCTTCCACTATCTTCCAACTGCTTTTCCCTATACTTCTCATTGCACAAGGATGGCTAAAGGTTGGGACAAAGAGAATTCTCAATCGGGTATAGTTTATTTACTATGATTCTCCTCTTTTCAAATGGGACCCCTACCCCTTCTTTTATAGGTTAGAAGGAGCTAGGTATTTGGTGGAATGACCAGCCATGCATGGCCGAAAGGTTTAGTTAATTTACCCAAAGCTGTGTGTTTCATCAGCAACTTTCATTTTTTAGTGCTTTTGTAGGTACACGCGGGCTGTCTTGGGTCAGCTAGCATGTACATGCGTGCAATAATGGAGCAGGGCGCATGGGCCTTTATAAAAAGGGTTTTTAAGAAGAGTTGTTTAGTAGTGTTTTGGCAAAGAAGGAATATGAGATAGCCTGATGCTAGGTAAGCATGTCTGATGAAAATTAGGGTTATAACAGTATGGTTGTAGCAATGTTTTTCTATAACATCAAGTTAGCTTGGGAGTTAGTCTAGTTTAGGGTTAGAAAATGTTAGTGAAAGCTTCAAGGATAAAAGTATGAGTGTTTGTTTGATCAATCAACACTTGTAGATGGTAGTCTAGTACCTTTCTAGGGTAAATGGAGTCATTAATGGAAGCAACAAATATTAGATTAAAGATAGCAATGATAATGATATGTCAAAGGAATAGAGAGGAGAAGAAACGTGTTGGTATCCCAAGGCCTGAAAAGTCCACCTCCAAAAGAAAATTGCTAGAAAGTAACAATGGTTAGGCCCTAGCAATTTCTCCTTTCCTTGGACAAATTGTAATAAAATATGCAATTGGGCATGGAAGTAGGGTTACTAGAGTGCTATAATGGTAGGGCTCTAGTATCTACTTCAAGATAGGTTCATTTCAAGAAATTTTAGCACATGGAAAACTATAGGGAAAATATAATAACATATGTCTTTCCCCTAGGGTTTCAAGCAAACAATTTCTAAATCTTAGACATGAAACAAATAAAATTAACCATAAGCATTCGTTCACAATAAAGAAATGCAGATTTTCCACTTACTTCAATAAGAATAATCAAGCAAAACGCCCTAGTTGAAGATCCTCCACATGAAAATTTTCAAAGTACACCAATAAATGCCTCCTCCAAGAAGTGTGCACCATTAATTTCAACCAGGAAACCTTAAAGAAGGTCGAATTTCAGACCACCACTTGTGTGATGAGTGAATCATGAAAAAATACAAGAGTTTTATCTCTTATTTATACAATATCAATGACCTTTAATTATCTTTTAGGTCATAAAAGTCTGACATGGCCAGTTTACATCAAAATTCCAGTTTTTACATATAATCAATAATTAAAACCCTAATTTCACTTTAGGGATGATGTCATGCCCCTCTAGGATGACGTTAGCCCCCCAACTTGGAATGTTATGCCTCAAATTCAAAACGTTGGGCCTTCAGAGGCCTCAAATGTTGCCACACATGCCAACTAGCACAAATCATCCTCATAAATGCCAAACCCTAACTGGATGACGTCAAGGGTCAGCATGGTGACATCAAGGGCCTTCAAGGGCCAATGTCATGGTGGAAGGGAAAGACCCCCATGGTTCTAGGCCTGCCAGAGTGTCTCGAGGAAAACGTTTGTCTTTCTTCCTGGTGCCATCCTCTGGTGTCTCTCTGCCCTTGGTTGGAGTCAAAACATCCATCTGGTGGGATTTTATCCCCATGGATGTCCGAGCTAATCATCTTCCCATATGTACCTGTCCATTAGGCATGGTCCTGCAACAAAAGCAAGTACGCCCTCCATAGGCTTATAAGTCACAGTGATCATAGCAATGTCAATCACATCCAATAATCAAATTACCCAAACATGTGCATCAAACCCCCCTTTACCCAGAAAAATGCTCAAAGACGTTATGCAGTTTAACAAGTCATGTTTGGAGAGGGTCTTAGGATTTCCTATTGGGCTAATTCTCCTCAAGTTTGGGGTGTTTCCCAGGTGAAGACCAATCTAGGTCATGTAAGTGTATGAAACGGGGCAAGGGGAATGTTTAGGCAAAGGGTGCAGTGATAACAGAGAAATGCAGGTGTTGCCTATGGGTGCTTCTGTAGAGGGCGAGTTGCACCTTGTCATGGATGTCATTGTTTCCTAGCCCATTCAATGTCTTTTATTCTTTGTCTTATTGTTTTTTCTTTTCAAGTGAATAGTTGGGTGACCAGTGGTAACAACGTTACCCACAAGCACTTCATGAAAATCGAAAGGATGGTTCATCATGATGAGACCCCCTTTCTTTTGGCTATGCCACCAAAATCCACTAGAATGGTTTGGTGACCAGATAGATGGTAGTGTCATACCGCTACATGCCCATGGACCTAATAGGTCGGCTCATGATGAGACTTCCCATCCACCAACTAGACATTGAGTTTTATTTTATCTTACGGGACCCCTTTTCTTACTGAGAAGTCTTTTATTTCTTTCTCGAGAATCCTTGGGCGAAGCATCTCAAAGGTTTTATTTGGGCTTTTAACTTTTGCCAGCTACTTTTACCCTCTGGGCCTTTAGCCCCTTCTTTCCACGAGGCAAGGTACAACCCTTACTAGTGTGGCAAACCCAATGCCCGAACAAAGGTAGGGGAAGATGAGAGGGACAATGAGGAAAAATGGTAAGTATGGAAGGAATGGACGATGTCCTTTCATAGACCCACCCAGTGGCAACTCATCCTAAAGGGAACTATTTTACTAGGGAATTTTATTACCACCTCCAAGTATGAACAAGTTAAAGAGCATAATTTACAAGAAAATATTATGAAATAAAGGGGGGAGTTCAATGCAACACATTCAAATGCTTTGAAAATCAGAGTGGCACATACCATGATACCCAGACTCGTTACCTCATGAGAAAAGACCCACTGCTACTTCAGAATCAGGCCGGTGGGATGGATGTTGTTGATGTTGATAGATAGGATGCACTGAAGAAAAGATGGGCCCTCCGGGGCCAAGCTCAAGTCGTATGGCTCTCAATAATCCATGTCTAGGACCTGTGGGCCTCGAGACATAATCTCCTTAGTTATCCCTAGGATAGGGGATAACAAGCTCAAGCAAAGAAACAATCCTCAATGATTCAATCATCCAAGGCTAGTAACAATTTAGTGTTGAATTAAATTAATAAAGTACCAAGGACAAGTGTTTCTCATCACTTAGGCACCTAGGGGTGAGAAAGTGTCTAATGCGGTCCCTAGTAATTAATTTCATGAGATATGAAATTAAAAGAGACTTTATGAAACTTAAGTGAAATGGGTGAGTGAAAAGACATTGCATCTCAGCCATCCATATAATCTATCATCCACTGTTAGATTAGATGCCTCTTCACCTTCCCTCATTAGGTCGAATTAGGGAAAGGGCGCCCTCATTCACTTGGTATTCTTCTTCATGTGATTTGGAGAGAGAAAGAGAAGAGAGAGTCGAGTTGAGAAAGTTGCAGCAAGAGTAACAGTGAGTTGCAACAAGAGTATCAACGAGTTGTAGTAAGGAGAGAGTCACATCATAGAATTCGAAGAGGAAGGTACAACGAGTATTGGGTAGTATCGTACGGATTCTAAGCAGGACGTATAGCAAAATATTTGCACAAAAATCGATATTGAAGGATGCACAAATTTCTGGGAGGTATTGGCATAGAAATCGAGAAAGGAAACAAACTCAAATTTCTGCAGAAATTATATTAGCAGCTGGCACAAATTTCTAGGTGAACTGTACAACTTTTATTGTTGTGAAATTCATACTATGTACGAATTTCTGGGCATAAAAATCAAGGAGTTAAAGACACAATTTTCTATGCTAGGTTTTGGGCACAAAAAACAAGATAAGTTTGTGTAATAAACATTGAAAAAGACTGTTGTAAGAATTTTTTTCTCAAAGATCTACGAATAATAAAAATCTCCTCTCTCACTGGTTTTCCCCTAGTGGGTTTTTCTAAGGTCGAAGTTAGACCAAAAATAAATTTGTTGGGTGTGTTTATTTCTGGGTTTTTTCTATAGCAGACTTCATGTGTTTTATGTTCATGAGCATTTAATTTTCTGCTAACTAATTTGCAGCCTAAATTTGTAATGTAGGTTGGGCATTAAATTATGTGTCTCATTGAAACTTGAAACCGGGTTGGGGTCTGAAATTTCTACATTTGGAAGCTCACAATGGGCATGATCTTTTGGAAATCTGTATTTTTGCTAGGACAACTTATATAGCTTTACATTTTCCAAATAGATAGTGATAGATATAGAATTTTAAAACTAACAAGTGGAGTAGAATGCAATGTTGATATTTTGAGAAGTTGTTCAACATTTTTCACTATGGACCTCCTAATATTTTGTATTATCTTGTTGGATGATTTGGCCACAGAGTTATTTTAATAGAAACATAATTGTTTCTGTTTAAAAAAAGTGTATCGTATTCACTAAGAATTGTCAAAGGTTTTTTATTTATTTTGAGAACTTTATTTGGAGGTATGGTCCTATAGAGAATTGTCTAAAAGTTTTAAAGAGTTTTTTATATATCGTTGAGATCTTTATTTGGAGGTATGGTCCTATAGAGGAGTGTAGGGTGTGTTGGAATATTCACCAATACTGAGAGGGGGGTGAATCAATATTGAACACTTTTTACCAGTTTTAACTTTAAGCACGTTATGTAAACATTAACCATTAACAATACCATTCATCATAAAAAAGAAATCATACACAAAACACAATGATTTTTACGTGGAAACCCAAACTGGACAAAACCATGGAATGGTTTTCTTATCTCATGTTAAGATTACATTCATAGGAAGCACCAACTTCCAAGATTCTCTAGCACCAACTGAAAGGAGGCACCAACCCCCTCATTTATAGGCGCCAATCTGAAGGAAGCTACAACTCCTTGATTGACTAGCACTCACTAAAAGGAGACACTGACCCCCTAGCTTTATCAGCTCCAACTAGAAGGAAGCACACACTTCCTAAAGCAGATGCACCAACCTACTGAATGAACACAACAATCTTCTTAACTGAGCACTAACTCAATAAGATATCACCAATCCAAGATCTTCATACACAAAGTACTTTTGACTTCACCTACATGCTTCATTCTGTAGATAGTCCTTCAAAATCTAACAAGCCTCATAACATTATTCCCAGAGTGTAATCACTGACGGTAACATCCATTCACGACAACATCCACTAACGACAACATCCACTCACGACAACATCACAACTTCATAGCAAAGCATATGGAAGCATCACAACCTTACGACAACATCGCAACTTCATAACAAAGCATATGGCAACATCAAAACCTCATGGCAACATCACCACTTCATAATAGAGCATACGACAACCTCACAACCTTACGGAAACATTACAACCTTATAGCATATCTTAAGAATAAAAAAACCCTTAAGAGAATCCCCTAGACTTCTCTTGCACACCAGAAAGACACCCCGACACCTTGAGAACACCTCAAACTTGATCTCTTCATTGGTTCCACTAAAAATGTGAAATTCTATCATGTATTTATAGTAATTTATCCCAAAATTTAGTTGATCCAACCTCAATTTTCTAGCTGGGTTGTCAGACGAAAAACCTCATGTCTCATCATTCCTAGGGAGTTAGAGGGACTTCCATATACCATTGGAAAGGTCTTGGAATAAGATTTCCAACCATGTAACTTGTGTTTCCATTTGAGTTAGTTATGTAGGTTAAAAATGCCCTCAAATATAGGGTATCCAAATTGACCACAAATAATATTTTCAACAATCTCCATCTTGCAATGTTTATCTTGGACATATGTGGACTTCTTCACTTGACTTTAGGGGCTTCTTCACTTGTTTCTAGGACTTCTTCAAGGCTCCATTTGTGTACAACTCAAAGTGGGCATGTGGAAACAACTACATGTTATCTCATCCCATGAGCGCCATGCTTAAAAACTACATCATAATGGAACCACTTTGGAGTTATATACATTTATTTCAAAGCTCCTTCAATGCACTTCAAAGCTTCTTCAAGTGGACACATCATTACTACTTCAAGGGCTTCTTCAATTTGCTTTGACATTGATTTGTCCTCATGACTTGACCACTGCATGTTGGTTTCTCAAGGTTTCTTCTCTTGGCTTCATGGCTTCTTTACTTGGCTTCATGGATTCAAGGCTTCTTCACTTGGAATCATGGATTCAATACTCAAACAATCTCAAGGCTTATTTACTTGGCTTCATGGCTTCAATACTCAAAGAATCTTCCTTTTTCACTGCCACATCATCATCATCATTGTTACATCCTTATCATCACTGCCACATCATCATCATAACTGCCACTTTGACATCAATGACAACAATTTATCAACAGGGTGATGAATCATCTTTTGATCTTTTTGTACTCGGCTCTAAAGATGAAGGGGATTTCTTTCTATCCTCTATTCTAGTGCCAAAAGCATATCAAAAATGTGATTTCATTCTTTACTTGAATAGAAATTACGATTGTCTTTTGTGAAATATAAGAAAACAAAAACAAAACAAACTCTTACTGATTTCAATTTAAATAACAATTTAAATGAGATTTATTTTTAAATCTTATAACAAGTGGTCCCAACATCTTACAACTTGAATCATATTATTTTTTTATTATATTGTATCATATTTATTATTCATATTTCAAAATATATATGATACAATTTATGAGAAGCACCTTTAACAATTTTGTTATTTCAACCTTCCTATATATACTTAGTTTTTATCACCATAAAATATCTATAATTATTTTGAATGATATAATAAATTCAATAATTTTAAAAGTAATAAATATCAATATAACATAAATTTATTATGTTAACAAACAAATGGTGAAGTTTTTGATGAAAGATTAATATCTCTCCCATTTTAAAATTAAAGTTTCCATTGTATTTTAAAATTAAGGATCACAATACACAAATAACATTGGTTCAAGTAAAGCAT
>ML787437.1:207622-229203 GCA_009831015.1 Picea engelmannii | reverse complement strand
GACAACGACTTCCCATTATGGGGAGTGGTCTAGGACAGTCATTCTTCTTGGCAGTCACTCTGAGTAGTGGTCAAGTAGAATGGTCTGCCTCATCGGGCAGTCATTCTTTCGAAGTTCACAGTTGTGAGCAGTTTCGAAGAATCATCCGTTTTGGAGGTTGATGCAGGACATACATTCCTCGAGGGCAGACTCATTCTTTCCAGGTTACACTTGTTTAGTGTCGGAGGAATGGCCCAGGGTGGGGAATGGTCTGGACAGTTACTCCTCGAGGGAAGACTCATTCACTCCAGGCTACACCTTGTTTGGTGTCGGAGGAATGGCCCAGGGTGGGGAGTAGTCTAGGCTCAGCAATCAGGGACAGTTATTCCTCGAGGGTAGACTCATTCTCTCCAGGTTACACTTTGTTTAGTGTCGAAAGAATGGCCCAGGGTGGGGAATAGTCCAGGACAGTCATTCCTTAGGGAAGACTCATTCCCTCAAGGTTACACTTTGTTTAGTGTCGGAGGAATGGCCCAGGGTAAGGAATGGTCCAAGAATTTCTCGAGGGCAGACTCATTCTCTCCAGGTTACACTTTTTTTAGTGTCGGAAGAATGGCCTAGGGTGGGAAATGGTCCAGGTTTAGAAATAAAAAACAATCCTTCTTCCTTGGTTAAGAAGAATGGGGCAGATAGCCCAGTGTTGATAATCTATACTGAGGGCAGGCATTCTTTTAGATCTCACAGACGTGAGTGAAAGACTGGCCCAGATGATTCAGTTTTATCATAACCTTGTTTCTATGCAGATGAAGACTACTGTGGTGGCATACATTCTTTCAAGATCTCACAGATGTGAGTGAAAGATTGGCCCAGATGATATAGTTTTTATCATAACATTGTTTATATGCAGGTTGCTATTTGTTATGAAGGACAGTTTGTGATTGTTTTTCACAAAGTCTGAGTAGTTGTGTACTACTGAAATAGACACAGGTGTGTTCTATATTGTACCAGTTGTCATAGGAGATTATCCAGTCGGATAATAATGATAGGTGCTCGTGGTGCTACCAGTTGAATGGTCTGTTGTGCTCAAGACCATACCTCCCTAGCTAGGAGGGAGTGTTAATATTATGGTAGCTTCGGGAGGTATGAACCTCTATTATGACCTATGACGAGACTAGAATCCTCTGGAAGGAAGCAAAGAATTGAAGGAAACCCTAGACAAGTTGTCGACTGGACAAATATATTTATATTGAATTTATTGATGCCCAGAAGGAGAAGTCGGCCCAGTTAGACTGGCCAGGTCGAACCCAGTTAGAATGGATAGTCCACTATAAATACAGGGTGCCAGTTTCATTATTTTTCATCTCAACAGTTGCAGTGAGAGATAAGTCTGCGCAGGCAGTTGCAGGCAACAACCGTTTTGTGCGCAGGTCTTCTGGGAGAGCTGGAAAGTGGTGCGCTAGATTCTGGGTGGGATCATCTGTTCAGTTTAGTTTCTATTCTTTTGCTTGGTGCATTTAGCCTCTCTTGGCTATTGATTGCAACCATAATTCTCTTCTCGGTCAAGGTCAAGGTGCTCGGAGGGTGGCTTAAGTCCTGTGGTTGGGTGACGAGGGTATCGTCAATGGTTAAATGAGCTCAATCCTCTATATTCTAACAAAAAAATTGTTTTCCACCACCAGCCAAGTAAACAATTTTAAATTTAGAGGGAAATCCCAGGACCAGAGCTTATTTCTCCACCCTTCGATCATATAAACATACTTCTTTTTTTCAAATGCCTCGTAAGCATTTTTAACTGAAATCCTGCCCGAGGTGTCTCCTCTAATCCATTTCAATTCAGTCGGCCTCAACTGAAGTTGGATACCACTGCTTATGATCGCCCTTCGATAAGCCTACCATTCCACTTCTAGAACCCCATCTAATTCCAAATCCTCACTGGTGATCCAATTGGACCCGATCAAACCAGGTTGAGGCACTTGGTGAGCCTAAAATAAATAATAGACTCCTCACTGATTTAATGCCAAGATTAAGTCTTCAGACAGGTGTGCCGCTTCTCCCATTCCAATAATCTCGTCTTTCCCAATTACAATCGAGGTTACCGATCTTGGATACCAAACAATCCAATGCAGAAAAATGTATAATGATTTTTGTAGATATTTCCAAGTCTAGGATCCTGATACTCCAGATACCGAAACCGTTCAAAGCCAACGCTCCACTGAGATAGATGATAGGTATTTCTCTTTTAAGACATGGTTCCAAAGACCCTCCACCATTAGATCCCTCCTTAGGGTGTCCTCCACCATAGTACAGCTGAAACTAAACATATTCCACAACCCCCATCCCCCATACCTCTTCGGATGAGCTATATGTTTCCAACTACACAAATGAAATCCTTTTCTATTTCTTTTCCCATTCCATAGAAAGTTGTATATGACTTGGAAAATTCTGTGGAGAACCGAGGAAGGAATGTTTGGCAAAGCCAACCAATAGACCGGATGGCTTTCCAAGGAAGCCTTTACCAAGACAAGGCAACCACCCAATTTCAACCACCTATTGCACCAATGATTGATTCTATTTTCATATTTGGATAACAACCAATTCCAATCCTCAACTTTGTACCTGTTAGCTTTCAAAATATAACCCAAATACTTAAAACCATTTGTAATATTATTAATGTTATAAGGGAAAATTGCTTTTATGGAATCCAAAACTTGTTGTTGCACTCCAAACTGATAGAAGGAGGTTTTATGTGAATTTATCATCAAACCAATTGCACTACAGAAAATAGCCAAAAGTTTTTTTGTCTCCATCCACTCAATAACTGGAGCATTGGTCATTATGAGTATATCGTCAACAAATAGAAGATGGAGGATCCGTATAAGTCTTGTTACCTTGATACATGACACCAAACCTTCCTCTTGACTTTTTTTAATAGCAAGACTCAAGCCTTCCATAACTAATATGAAGAGAAAAGGTGACAACGAAAACCCCTGTCTAAGACCTCTTCCACCGTTAAAGAAATCGGTGGGCTCGCCATTTATAAGGACAACGTAGGTGGCGGTAGAAATACAACCCATAATCCACTTGGTCGTCGGAAGACCAAAACCACATTGTAAAAGAACTAGTCTAATGTAATCCCATCTTATGCAATCATAAGCTTTCTTCAGATCAATATTGAGGATCATAGCTTGCATATTTTTCTCCCTAATGCTGTGAATACACTCCTGCGCAGTACCTATAGCATCAATAATTTTCCTGCCTTTTAAAAAGCCAAACTGTTCTTCTGAGAGAGTACGAGACAAGATAGGTCTGATGTGCTTTTCTAATATCTTTGTTATGATCTTATATGAAAGATTACATAAGGCGATCGACCGAAATTCACCAAAGGATGTCGGTCCATTGACCTTGGGAATAAGTCCTAAAAATGTCGAATTTAATGATATGTTTACCATACCAGATAAACGTGAATCTTCGAAAACCTCCTGTTGGTATTGAGATTAAAATTAAGGCTCAAAGGATAATATCAGGCATTAGGAAATTTGTTTAAGAGTGTGTTTTAAAATTCTTTTCCTACCTCAGTTATATGAGAAAAATTCCTTAATGAAATTAACCATGTAGCAACACAGAGGCAATATTTCGTATCTTAGTCAAAATCAGGGATGATTTTAAGGATGTAAATTTATTTTAAAATGTAAAACCTCGGGGAATCATACTAATCCCTCATATTACAACTATAAATGTTTGGCGATATTTTTGTAAAAACATTCAAATTTCTAAAGGATTTTATATAGTTTGTATAAAATTTTGGTGATTTTTAAGGTAAAATAATTTTCTCCTATAGAATTTAGGTGAACCATTTTTAGAATAATGAATATTTGTTTGGGAAAACCATGGAAAATTAGCCCATGAGAGAAATTTAGCCCCTAAAATCATCCATGGTCAAAATAGAAATAATAAATGAAGTGAAGGAAAATTACAAAACTGTGAAACAAAGCCAGTCATCTATTATAGAAGAGTGCCACCTTGTTGCAGTAGAAGAAAGTAGATTAGTATAACCTTGAATAAAGCATAAAAATGCAACAATCCACACAACAAGAAGGTCTTGTATTACTCACAGTAAATACAGAGGAAAAACTACTTACTCAATAAATTACTGAGACAATAAGATTTCAGTAGTTGTAGTACTAAATTGGAATCAACATTTATTCAGGAATACATAAAGAAAATAAGAAATGGAAGACAAAGAGACACATAACCCAGATTTGAACAAAACTTGGAATCTATGTCTGCACTTGTATTAATACTCTATAAGGAGAGTTTTCTCTGCTACAATTGGCAAGAAGCAACCTGAAATAAGTCTTTGATTTATGTATTTATACAAAATGGTCTCAACCCAAAACGGTTGGACTTCTCATAAAAAGTATTAAATATTACAACATGCAAAACTAAAAAGGTTCCATTAGCATCTCCTCTGTCTCTTCACCTGCTGGCATAGACGTTTCTTCTCCATATCCTCTAGCTTGGAAACAATTGGCATTTGATCATGACCTGTGTGAATAGTATGTACAGGTTGTCTCATTTGTTTCGAGATGTGATGGCTTTCCCGTGTTCGACACACTGGATGCATCTTCTTACTAACTGTGCTACCAACTCGGAAGGTTCTATTGTTTCATTTTCTTCGAAAATGTACAACTTCTTTTCTATATGAGGCAACCTATCCTGTATTTTATTTTCTCCCAAAGATGTATCCTGTAGTTGTAAATTGGGATCTACTATCCATTTGTTTATCTGGATAAGGTCGATTTGTTTCATTTGATGGATGGTGGTTCGGGCTTCTTCTTTGTTTGTCTTAGAATTATGTTGATTCTTTTCTACGTCAATCTGCCCCAGGGCCTCGAGGATACTATCTCCTTCAACATCAAGTAACCATTTATCTAGTGAAGACAATGCTTCTTCACAAGATTTATTTACCTCTCTGGCTAATCTTTTACTTTCGACCATATTTGTCTCCCAGGCCTTCATGATTATATCGCCTCGGTTTTTCTCAAAAAGAGACAATCGAGGAACCTCTGCTACATCATATTTTGATACTACTAAAATAGCCTCCTGAAACTTAGCCCAAGCCGCAATGGATTCTCTCTCTTTAATGTGAATGTTATTTAGAGAAAGGTCTACCACCCAATAACAATTTGGAACGACCTCTACTTTCGTGAAAAGATCTATCTAGGTTGATTCCATATTTTCATGTACTTCTAGTGCATGAGCTTGGAAAGATGCCATCTCCACCGCTATACCTTCATCCAAGTCTATCTTGTCCTGTAACTACTTGAGAAATCCTTCATATTGAGTGGATAATGCTCTATTGGCCTGTGAATTCCGATATATCTCATCAAGGTTGGTTTTGAGCTGTTGAATTTGCTGCATGTCATCGACTCTGACCCGTTCAAAATATTTATTCATCTGATTTCTCACATATTTTTCCATGGTTATCATTTGGTCTTGCAAATGTCTTACCAATAGATTTCTCTATTTCAGTTGCTCCGCTTGATTTTCTACTGAACTCTGATTGGTCGTGGCAAAGGCACCCAACGAGCCTGCCATCTCCCTAGCGAAATATGTATCATCTAGGCCCTGTCCGTCATACAAAAACCTCTACCTTTTTATTGTTGCACCATCCTTTTGATGTGTTTCTCTTTTAACTATATCCCTCCTCTTCTTGCTGAAAAAGAAGTCGGAAGGAGGCATTTCTTCAGCTGAAATTGGAGTAAGGTCTTCTATAAATATGACTTCAGCATTTGGATTTCCCTGAATTGACTGTAAAGTTGTTAATGACATAATTAGACTACCTATATTGGTGGATGGTTGTTTCCATGCTGTGTTGGTAGTAGGTTTATTTGGTGTGGACGATGATGTATCTTATTCCTTTTTTTTTTATCAAAGCTTCAATTTGAGCTTTTGCTTGATTACCTAGTGGATTTGATAATGCAGTATCCACCTTCATAATGCAGTATCCACCTTCTGTGTCAAAACTTAAGTTTTCTTCGGGTCCTCCTGAGTATTCTGTTCACTGGAACTTCCTGCCTCTAAACCCTGAGTTGTAGCTTCCTGTGTAGATGGAGGTGTCTGAGGTTCTCCCTGTAAGACCTTAGACAAACTATTCCTTCCGTGCCTTTGGAAATTGTAGAAACTAGCTAATTGATATGGAGCTAGAGTTTGGACTCTGCTCAACACTTCCCAGTACGACCCGACCTCCTGAAATATTTCATCCCATGGGGAAACTTCGTGTACATATTTCTTTAGGTTGTATAGAGACAGGTGGGTTTCCACGATCTTCTGGGGATCATGCCTCTTGAATTCAATATTAACCAAATTGACGTCTTCTAGGACTACGACCTCTACTTTCGAGGGCCGAAATCTAACAATGAGAACATACCAACCCAAAGAGGGAAGGTTGGCCATACTTTTTTCTGACCCTCTTTTAATTCTTTATTGATTCCCCCTATCATAGTTTGATACGCTACCTCTCGACACACTATCCGATCTGGTAAAAAATTTGGTAAAGCATGTGGGGGAACTAAACACCCAAAAATCCTGATGTAGGAGAAATGTTCCTCAATATACCAGTCAACTATTTTCCCCATGATGTCCATGATATTGTCTGAAATCCTAGGAGGCGGGAAACTGTAGAGGGAAATATGCATCGCCACCACTATGTAATGACAGATTTCATAAAAGAAAACTTAGGATTTATCCTCCCACAACTTGGAGTGATAGAAATGTATGGGCTCGACGCTGGTCAGGGTCCAACTCCATCTCATCAAAGGGAAATATGTTATAAAACAAATGACATCCATAATGTATGCCAACATGTAAAAAGGGGTAGGTTTCCTTTTGGCCTTCAATGAATAATACTCTGTGATTTCCTTGGCCAAATTGTCCAATAATATCTTGGCCTAATTGAAAGAATATCCCTCTACTACTTCGTGCATGATTGGTACCCATGCCGACAATAAATGGGCATAGTCCTTCCTCTCGAAAAGTCTACACAACATCATAGCCACACAAGTCATATGGGCGTCTAATGATGTTGTGGGATATATGCCATGGGTGTCTGCTCTGAATTTCTTAGGGTGTCCCCACCAGTCCTTGATTAAGTTAGGGTAGTTTTTTCCATATTCTATGCACTCTTGTTTGTTGAACTTTATTAGGAAATCAACATTGTAACTGTATTTGAAAACTGGGGATAATTTATACACTACATGTATATGCTCTAGTCAAAAGGACCCAACAACCACCTTCTATGAATTGCAGATGCTCCTAGTTGCAATGTCACTGTTCTCTAGGGCCCAACCTATCATGTCATTGTACGACATGAGCCTCGATCGTGCGACTATTTTGTGTAGATCTGATTGAGCTATATCCTTGAGCTTCGTCGCATGGGTTTCAGTCACCTCATCTCTTGAATCCTCTGGGAAGTTTTCTTGATATTGAGAGGGGGGTGAATTAGTATCAAGTACAATTTAAAAACATTTTTAAACTTATACTTAAACCATTCAATTATATCCAATGAGAAATGAACAATAGTATAAGAGTTACACCAATACACCACAATACACCATGCACAATATGTGAGAAATAATCAATAGTTTTTGTTCAAGGGAAGTAATGACTTCCAAAGGTAGCTATAACTTCCAAATGTAAAGGGAGGGATAAACCTCCAAGAGGAAGATACAATCCTCCAATATCAAGAGAGATTTGAATTCTCCATCCTTGCCCCTTCCTTCCACCCAAGAATATATGAGAGATAATAAAACTTTACATTAAATCATCACCATCAACCAATAATCACATAGAACCTGATAATGCTTCTTGAGACTTCTTCAATTTCTACAATTCTTCAATTCTTGGAGTAATATGATCCTATAGATAATATTACTCAATGTATTCTCTGAAACTCCTCGAATTTTCAGTCCTTGAATCCTCCCCAAAAAGAGGTTATAGAAAGAATGGTAGACTTTATTTAATTATGGTCTGTTCAGAAGACCCAACTTGTACAACATGCCCCACGCTCAATATTTAACATATGATTGTGAAACTCACATACAAGAAACTAAAGTCTATACTCTTTCTAATGGAAATCGTCCCACTTCGTTTGGATTTTGTATGAAGAATTTATGACTGTTTTACCCGGAACACCTGTTTATTGACTAGCTTCAGGATTGGTCACAAACCCTATCTTCCATAGAGTGTATCTCCATAATTATAGCGAATAAAGAGCTAAACGTTTTACCAGAGGTACCTTAATATGTCTTCTCAATACCATAGCGATTTCACCATCTGAATCATTCTATAAAAAAAATTATAGAAAAAATGGTAAGATGACCTGAAAATAACATACCTTAGAACACATCACCAAAAGACTTCATCTTCCCTTGAAATCCAACCTTCTTTTCTTATTATTTCCTCTAAAATTCGACTTGTATCAAATGAATGTATAATGATGTTTATTTATACCATTTATGTCACTTCCTTTTAACATTAGGGCCGACCTGACACTTTCTTATTTTGTAATTCTTTTCTTTAATTATCTTCAGGGCTTACATGTACTTCCTTCTTCAATTCACTTTGTCTTCTTCAAAAATTCATTTATCCTCAACCATGAGGATCCATGTGATGTGCCACATACCACCGGAAACAACATGATGTATACTATCCATCCATGGGTGTTTTATCTGCATGTGCATTTTCCTTCATGTCCAAATACCTTCATCAATCTTGCGGTCCAAAACCCATGACTAGGGTTGACATCAATGACAACAACCAATCTTCCAACACGTTTATCAACTCGTGTTGCAGAATATCAAACACCCGCATCCAGGTTTTCACGGTACCTATATCTCTCGATGAAGTATCCGAGAGAACATCTGTGTTCGGGTTCATGCTCTCACCAACTACTTTAGCCATTTTTCACGGTGCCATGATATTACAAGCTCGGAACTACGTTACCTGTTACAGGGAAACATGTAAACTTCTTAGCTTTCTAAAATTTGTTGTCCGACAAGAATGCAAATAGAATTCAAAATTCGATATCCTTATTCGTCTTAAGTGCATTGATTTACGAATGCTTTACTGACGATGAATTCATTTACCTTAATGAAAATATCTATGCGGTGATATGCAATCTATATTGAAATTATTGTTGTTGATTTGTTATTAATGCCACTGATATTTGGTGGTTCACGATCGGGAGCTTGGATGAATAAGATTTGAATTTACCTAAAGTGCAATTTAGCGAAAACTTAATTGCGAGATAATCGTATTTAGCTCATTAATTAATCGTATTTAACTTTAACCTTTTTTGGGTTTGCCCACTTCGAGATATTTGATAATAGATCGAGATAGGATTCCCGAAACTTGAAATCACGAAGTGATTAATAATTGAATAATTATCTTTAATTTTAATTAACCCTGCTTAGTGTTTAAGGTATTTCAGAAGTTCGAACTTCGGGAATTTAAAGTGTGACAAATGGTGAATATATGAACTCCAAAAACACGAAGTTATTAATCAAATTTTAATCGAGGTTAACTTAATTAATTGGGGTTTAGCTTTTAGGCATTTAATTTTTCGTGTATTGGTGAATTAACTTTATTAAATTTTCGACAGGCATTACCCATAGTGATGTGTCAAAGCTTAGGAAGGTATACGTGTACAATGACTAGGATTTTTCTAACACTTTTGGAGTATCAGGACTTTGAAGTTGTGACATCGAGAAACGCCCGAAGCGCGAAACTCCGAAGTACGAAACTCCGAAGCAGTCTCTAATGGATTGACTTTTTAATAATCACGTGGCTCCAAAAACCTGGGGAAAAAAGGAATCGTTCGATGAACGGGGGAACTTAATCGAAGGTGGACCTCGTGTGTGCCTTAAGGCTAAAAAATGAAATTGATTTATTATTTGGAAACCGACTTCTGAGATAGATTAAAGTTGCAGGATTATAATTTTAAATGTGTTCCAACACCTCCAATAGGTCCTCAACAAGCAAGTCATAAACATTCAGGAAGAACTCCACTGTCCCCACGTCAGGGCCAAGACTCTTGTCCTTGGTGAAATCCCTCAGAACCTCTATAATTTCTTCCTTCGTACATGAATTTTCAAGCATTTGTACCTCCTCCTCTGTAGTCAACCTTGGGTATAAGCGAAATGAAGCTATCTGGTCCACAATCGAATTATGAGAGTCTTTGTAAAAGGAGATGAAATGTCTCATTACTTCTGCCTTAATATCCTCCTTCCTTGTATGAACTTGATCATATTCATCCTTGACTTGGTCAGATATAATCTAGCTGGAAGAGCACTGGGGAATGGTCAGATATAAATGAAAGTTCCACCCATGATATAAATAATTTTAAATCATGATCAGATATAAAAGTTCCACCCACCAGTATGGATTGTGCCCCAACTCCCAAAGAATCCTATTGAACATTCCACTCTTCCCTAACAAGATCACCTAATAACTCATCTTTCAACAATGTCGGATTAAACTTAAAAGGATAGGAAACTGACTTAAATCCATAATATAGCTAGAAGAGCATTGGGGCATGGCCAGATATAAACGAAAGTTCCACCCATGATATAAATAATTTTAAATCATGGTCAGATATAAAATTTCCACCCACGTCAGGGCCAAGACTCTTGTCCTTGGTGAAATCCATCAGAACCTCTATAATTTCTTCCTTCGTACATGAATTTTCAAGCATTTGTACCTCCTCCTCTGTAGTCAACCTTGGGTATAAGCGAAACGAAGCTATCTGGTCCACAATCGAATTATGAGAGTCTTTGTAAAAGGAGTTGAAATGTCTCATTGCTTCTGCCTTAATATCCTCCTTCCTTGTATGAACTTGATCAGATTCATCCTTGACTTCCCATAGGTGTTTTTTGTTCCTCCAAAAGCTGGCGAACCGATGAAAATATTTAGTATTCTTTTCCCTTGAAAGGATCCATGTTACCCTACTCTTTTGATGCCATAATTCCTCCTCATCCACTAACATCCTATTTCTTTCAGTCTCAAGTGCTTTCAAGCATGGAAAAATTTCATTAAGTGTTTTATGTTCTAGACTCTCTTTGGTAAGAAAAGAGATTTATTCTTCTATCTGTTCATAGGTCTGTAGATCGCTTTTTTTCTTAATCACAATCCACTTTTTTACTCTAGATTTTAGTCTGCATAACTTCCCCACTAGTCTGGATTGTGCCCCAACTCCCAAACAATCCTACTGAACATTCCACTCTTCCCTAACAATATCACCTAATAACTCATCTTTCAACAATGTCAAATTAAACTTAAAAGGATAGGAAACTGACTTAAATCCATAATCTAGCTGGAAGAGCATTGGGGCATGGTCAGATATAAACGAAAGTTCCACCCATGATATAAATAATGCAGAATCATTTAGAATCTCTGCAGAAGAATATACCCTGTCTAATCATTTTTTAATGCCATTCACCCCAAATATGCAATTGCGCCAGGTTGGAACAACCTCATCTGGATTAACATCCACTAATTGATGTCTTAGAAAAATATCTCTAAAAAAATTTGCATGTGAATAAATCAAGGCTGACACCCCCCAACCTTCATCAAAACTTGTAGAAAGGTTTAAGTCTCCCGCAAGTATAAGATTACTCTGGTCTAAAAGTCCTTTTGCTTCCATATTCTCCCAGAAGAGTCTGCGACCAGTACATGGTCCATATACGTTAATCAAGCATATCCTTGTTTTATCAGGGATATGAATACTTGTCAATAAAATACCACCAGAACAAAAATAAGGTTGGAGATCAATAATGTTCGGATTCCACGTCGCCAGAAGTACTCCCGACTTCCTCACAGAGCTCACTGCACTATACATCTAGGTAGGACATAAAGAGAACAAAAAATTCTTGGCATTTTCTTCATCAACTAGGGTCTCCTGAAGAAAGATTATGTTCGGGTTTGTGGTGGATAATAATTTGCGCATAGAGGGAATTTTAAGGGGACTGCCCACCCCTCTGATATTCAGGGAGAGGAGGATCATGATTTTTCCCTAGCCACGGATTTCATGCCTCTAAGTGCCCCCAAATACAGAGTTGAAGTAGAAGGTTGTTCTAAAGTAGACAAGCTAAGATCTTGTTTCTTCCGAGCACTCCTACTTTTAATAGGAGATACTTTTGAACCCAGATCCCTCGACCAGGATAGTTTCCTTCCATGGTCCAATCTGTCAGAGTTCAAGTCACGACTAGTGTCACAACCTAGGCTAACAAAAACATCCGAGCCCCAAAAGGTTTGTAAAGGTATCAGGCTCGTATTCTCCCACAAAGACGGAATTAAGGAGTCAACAATTGAAACCAATGATGGTTCCAAAATGGGTAGTATAGGAGGAGGTAAAGACAAAGTGTTCAACTCCAGGGAGGAAGGATCTAGAGAGGCTATAGGCACAGAGACATTAGAATCACCAAAATTCTGAGGCATAGTCCGATCAACACCACAAAAGGGGACTCCCTTGTCTATCGGGTCTACCACTTTCTCATAAGAAACCGACAAAACTTTATGTAACAAAACTTATTTTTCCAAGAAATCTCGTTCCCACAGAGAAATCTTAGAAAAAATAGATGGACAGTAAGTTTTCATCTTACCAATCAGGGAATTCATGGCGTCATCTAGAAAATAATCCAATCCCATAGTCTCACAACCGTCCATCGATCCATGTTCCTCCATGCTATCCTCAATGTAATGCAGGTCCTTTGTACAAGAGTCTAGATCATCATCCGCATCAGAGAATCCATACCCAGCATGGACATATTTTCTTAAATGACCCATTCTCTTGCAAGTTGTACATATAATTGGAAGACCAATATAATCCAATCGTTGAACATAACATGGCCTCGCCATTCCATTTCTATGGAATCCATCAAACCGACATGTAAATCCACTTCTACTAACACCCAAGCCAAACGTTTGTCTGTCGAAAGAAGGCATGATTCATCAATCTTTAGAAAGTGACCAAGAAGATTGCCTATGGACGTTAGCACGGTTTTGTTGCAAAGGTTTAATGACAAACCTGGAAGTAGCACCCAAATGTTCCTGAAACTGAAGTACTCAGTTGCAGGGTCGAACTGAGTCCTCCAATGTTTCAACATTAAACTGCCCCCCTTGTAGTCCCAAAACTTATTTAAGATAATCTCTGCATCCTCAGGAGTCCTAAAAATTAGACCAAACCACCCTCTAGGAAGAGTCATATAAGTCGGAATATATCCTAACAGAGGATACCAAGCCTCCTTCATCCAGTCTGAAAATGAAAGTTTATAATTGGTCTTGTATGCAAATCTACCTACCAAGGCGCAAAGAGAGAGTTGACATGTATCTTCTAGACCCACATCCATGCCTATGACAAGGTGACGCTGTGTTTTCTTAGGCTTCCAAGCTCTTATTGTCTTCCTAGGTCTAGTGTCCTTAAAACTCTCAGTCCCACGTAGAGTACTTGCCAAGGTAGGATCATATGTTGTCCAAGAATTCACCCGTTTGTTACAGTTCCCATTCTTTGGAATACCTAAGACAATACCCACACCACCTAGATCCTGGTTAGATTCAGTAGTCAGACCACCTTTTGCAGGGATCCCAATGACTTATGGCTAATATCAACATGGTCTGAGTATGTTTCCTTTGGAATACACAGAGAAGATAGCATTGGAAGAATCTTATCCAAGGGTATTAAAGGATCAACTAAATGCCTCTGACCAACCTTTAAATTGCAGAGTTCATCTATAGTCTTGAAGAGACCCTCCGGGTCCCATTCCTCCTCTTCTGATGCACCCAACAGGTCACTGACCTCAAACGCCATCCTAGAAGCTTGCCACCTTAATAAATCTCTACCAACTCTGAGCCTTCAGTCATATCACATTCTGTGGGTCTGCCTCCAAAACACACCGAAAACTTAGGTAATAAAAGCTAGTAATGTGGATGCCATCTTATCTCTCAGGTAAGACATAAGTTGATATGAGTAACTGATATGTGGAACCCCCAATGATGTGTTCCAAGAAGACATCTTCAAAGTAATAACCAACTACTAAAGATGGCTAACTGCCAAACTAGTACCGTCATCCCAAGGTCCCCCCATGAACACGGGCTCAGAAAAATGCCAAAAATGATAGAAACCAGTTACTGTAAGTGGTAATCCTCCATGGTAGCAAGCATACGAAGAACCATTTCCTATATATATATATAGGAAGGCTATAGAGACATATGAGGAATGTGAAGAAAAATATTGAATTGAGAATGAGTTCTCAGTGAGAAACAAATCCCACACTAAAATCACTCTATTACATTAGATGTAAGGAGATCATTGTAGTGAAAATATTATTGGAGTCATCTTAAAATGAATTTTTAAAAAGCTACGTAATATTTAAAGAGTATAGCAAGAAGTATATTCCGAAGTCAACATTTAAGATATAGCCCCTAATTTTTTGCATGGAGGAATAAAAACGAAATATAAATATCTCTTTATGTTGACGATAAAACAAGTTTAGCCATTGTGAGAAGTCACCAAATTAATACAAGTCTATAAACTAAAGTCACGTAAAAGTGAATAATGTGAAAATATTGGTGACTTGAATAAAGTGAAATGTTGTAAATGAAAATTGAATAATGCGAAAAATATAAAATGTGGAAATATTGAAGTATATAAGAGATTTCTTGTTAAAGAAAATAAAGGGGAAGATATTTCAGTTCTTAACATATATTCTTAAGAAGGTCGAGTATTATTATTAAACATATATTCTGAAGTTCAATTAAAGGGTTATAAAATTAATCACTTAATTTCAATCAATAGAAAAGTGAAAAGTCTAAGTGTCAAGTACAACCTAGTGGAAAGGCTAAAAGATAATGCGAGTCATCATATAAATCCAAGTCAAATTTCAATGAAAAATAATATATAAAGAATTATAAAGTGTGTTAAGTTAAATTTAAATTTCAAAATTGAAGACATTATTTAAGACCTATAAGGAGATATTAGTTTGAAGTTGTGTAAAATTATTTGAAATAAATGAATTTTAATAAAGAGAATGAAGTAAGGTTTTCTAATATAGGTAGTTCAACCAGGAGCTTGGGATTATTGAAATTCAAAGGGACTATTCAAAGAAAGGACATTATCATTGATATTCCTTCGCACAATCGGGAAAATTATATTGAAGTCAATTTTGTGAATAAATTGTTAATTCCAAAGTCAAGTATATTTGTAAAGAAAGACACTAGTGGAAAGGAGCAATTTGAAATTCAAGGCTTACAACTATCAATTCATTATTATAATTCTGTATCCCAATTCAATGTAGAAAAAATCTATTTTAATAAGGTCGACATAATTCTAGGTTCTAATTGGTTGGAAACATTAGGGGCGTTCACTCTAAACATACAAATGAAATTTTTGACAATATCCTATGAGGAAAAGAAGATAATGTTACAAGATTTCACAGTGGAGTCATGCACAAAAGTTTCCTCGTCAAAATATATAAAACATATACAAAATGATACAATTTAATGTGACAAGGGATCATCACAACAAAGTTATGAAGAATTAGAAGAACTTTGAAAAGAACAAGATTCTCTAGTAAATAAATTGTGTGAAAAAAATCAATGTCTTATAGATGAAGTGTGTATCCTAAAATCTAAAAGAAGAGAAATTTAACAAGACAAAATACCTCAAAATACAACTATGAGCATTAGAGAAAGAGAATTGTGACTTACAAGCAAAGGATCAAGTATTGATTCGACAAGACATGTCACAATTCAATGTGACTGAGAATCTCAAGAGAAGCAAGATGTGAAGAGAAAAATTGAAAAAATATTGTCAAACAAAGACAAGGAAATAAATATTTGAAGAATCATAGTCAAATGATGCTTACAGAAGTAAAAATAAAAATAAAACTTAAGGATATATCAATCTTGAAAGTAGACAAATAGACATACATGAATGCAAGTGAATCAAATAACTTTTGAGAAGTTGAGATTGCAGATAAAGAGACCTTAATTGGTCCAATTGAAATTAAGAAAGTTCTTAGAAGTTGATTTTGTAGATAAAGAGACCTCAATGGATTTGATTTATGCTGACAATCAAAGAGTCATTACCAACAAATCTTTATCGGCAAAAGAGTATCCAAAATATGAATTCAATAGATAATTCAATGAGAAGTCAACATCTACATACTATATGATGATTGGCATTCCATTGATCATTGGTGAAGTCATTGACACACCAATAAATATGAAAATATCAATTATTAACATGTTGAATCAAGTAAAGCACAAAAACATTAAGGAGGATCAACTTATTAGGGTACCATATCGACACCCAAATCACAAAAGTCATAGCATCCCAGAATCAACATACCGATATCCCAAGGTACCTAACTAGAATCAATGTTGTACTTACATGTTGAAACATCCAAAGTTTTGTGTGCCTTAAATTCAATAACAAAGAAGATCAAATCCAAAATCTTATCATCAGAGAGTTCTAGAAGGAATCCACCTTTGATGAATTGATCCTTTTTCAATGCACCAATGTTGTTCAAGGATTTGAGCATCATATCACATCATGTCTTCAACCTTATCTAATTAGAAACACTTACAAAAAGATTATTTAGTCTATCAGAAGATGTTTTTTCCTTGCCCATCCTTTGACGACAAACCATTTTTAAGGGAGAGAGACATATAATAAACGTAAAGTATATTACCACTATGTAATGATGTATAATCGTTTATGGTGTACTAGTAGTCATATAGATCAATATTCTATATTTATTATATTGTAATTAATGATAGTCATACATTTTCTAAAAGGACATGACTTATCAAACCTTACATGTATTTATACAGGCCCATTAAATTTTGAAGCAGGCAATTTTATACAATATATTCATTAATAATATATAATAATCATTTATTATGTTGTATTATATGAGGTTTTATATTCATGAGTGTTGACATCATGAAGTGAACCACTTGGTTCACTTCAAAAAACTTCTTGGATAATGTATTAGCAAAGATGATGCCCATGTTTGTCTCAAAACAATCGTAGACTATAACCAAATAGAATTCTCCTCATCCAATTATGGAAGGCTGGTTTGTACTCTACAATTGGAATCGAGCATTTTCTTCAATTAATACACATGAAACACTGGGTGGAGCTTATAATGGTTTGGATAATCCAATCTATAAGTCATTGGGATTATATGCTTGATTATAGCATAGGGTCCATAAAACTTAGGAGATAACTTCTAGTGGCTCTTCTCCTTGTGTCAGGTCTTCTTATAGGGTTGGATATGTAAGAAGACCTTATCCCCTTCATCAAAATGGCATTCAGAGCAATGTTGATCAAATGTTTTCTTCATGTGATTTTGAGGTAACAAAAAATTATCTTTGAGGGTATGAAGAATTTTGGCACATGTTGTTAGGGTGTTGTCCACCTCCTAAACCTTAGAGAGGCTCGATAAGTACAAGATCACTAAAAATGGTGTTTTTCCATATACTACCTCAAAGGGGGTCATTTTAGTAGCACCATGATAGCTAGTATTGTATCATCATTTGACCAAGGTTAACCACGGGACCCATTAAGTATGTTGATCCAAAGAAGACAAGATAAATAAGCTTCCAAACATTTGTTGACTGCTTTTGTCTTGCCATCAATTGGGGGTGATATGTTGTGTTGAGATTCAATTGGATATGTTGATACTAAAACAACCATTGGAAGAAATTGCTAGTGAAGGTGGGATCACAATTAGTGACAGTGGATTTAGGCAAGCCATGTAGTTTAAAAATATTATCCATGAAGATTATGATATTGAGAAAGCCTTGAATAAGTGTTGTAATGCACAAAAGTGAGCATATGTGGAAAGGTGATCAACAACTACCACGATCACTTATTTGTTGTCTAATTTTGGTAACCCCACAATGAAATCCATAGAAATATCATCCCACACGATGGTAGGAATGGGCAAGGTTTGTAATACTCCTAGAGTATTTACTATTCCCCCATTATTCCATTGGAAATTATCACGTTCTACCATAAAGGTGAAGATATCGTTCTTTATGCATTCCTAAAAGAATGAACACTTAATCCTTTCATATGTTTTCTAAAACCCAAAATGACTCATTGTGGGAGATGAGTGTAATTCAACTAACACTTTGGATTTAAATGGGGAATCCCAAACCAAAAAAATACATCTTTTATGGTAGATCTCATCATCCTTCCAAGTGTAGCTAGGACGTGTAATCCGGATTTAGGAGTAGAACGAACTGATTCACAGGATGAATACAATAAACACAGAGATATAAAGAATAACACAAATATCAAGTGAACAATATCTTCTATTAAATAATGAAATAGGTTGAAACTATAAAACTACAGAACTGAAACACTTGCTCAAATGGTGGTAGATATCTCTAAGAAGAGATGTGGCTTCTATGTGCATCCTTATGAGCATAATGCCTTACAATGAGGCTCCAAAGGCCTTTTTGATATTACTCATGAATGCCAAAACCCTAGACATCCAAAAACCTAACCCTAGAAGGTGAAATGCCAAAAGTCATGTGGGCCCTATGGGTAAGTTGGTTTAATTTGGTACCTCAACTTCCAAGGGTTGTACCTTTTTCATATGACCTCTGTTTTAGGTGCATGATGGACTGTTGGAAAGGTATTTTAGAGAGCTACACATTCCGCCATCAAACTCTGACTCCATCTATAGTTTAACTGTGGAGAGCAAAAAAAACAACGTTTAGGGCCCCAAAACGGCCCTGGAAGTACAACAAGATGTGATGACATGAACACATACAAAATAATCCAGTTGGATTAGGCGAGAGGCCACCCATATCCACCTGGAGGATGTGTGGGGCTTCATACAACCCCAGAAGTGTAGAACTCACAATTACAAAGCAGTACAAAAGAACGTGTTGAACAAAAAATGGACATAAGGAGTTAGTTGGAATAGGTGGGTGGACACCAATATCCACCTGGATCAATACTCCTCCCTTAGGAAGAAATGGTCTCCATTTCGTTGAGTTCATCCATCAGGTGAGGAAATTTTTGCTGGATTTGGCCCCGGGTGAGCCACTTTCCTTGGTGTAGGAGTTGCCCTGCCTTGACAACCCGATAAAGATGGATCCGCTGCTGGCGAGTGCCCTTGACCTGTGTGTCCACTATCTGATCAGTGGATGATTTTTCCATGCAGTCAGGGTTGAGATTTTTTGGTGTCATCTATTCTGCGATCTCAGAGGTGTCCTATAATGGGGGAAAATATGGCCAAAGGAGGTCCACATTTAATATTGGATGCATACCAAGGAAGGGTGGAGTGTTGAGCTCAAAATAATTACTACCCACAACCTTGGTGATAGTGTAAGGCCCATAACCAAGTGGGTGAAGATTCTAATGGGGCCCGGTGAGACGCTCCTTCTGCAAATGTAACCAAACTTTGTCTCCAACATGAAAATGGTGTATTACCCTGTGTTGATCATGGTGCTGCTTGTACTTAGCATTGGATTTCTGCAAAATCTCTTGGACTTGTTGGCGAATGTGCTGAATCCGTTCAATGAATCTAGTCGCGTTGTCGATCGCAGACTGATCAGGGTAAGAGTCGGTCTATGCGGTGGCAAGAGGAAGTGCAACATCAATGGGTCCAAAGGGTTGGAATCCTAGACCCACCTGAAATGGGCTATGGCCAATGGAACTATGGAGAGCCCTTTTGTAACTATGTTGGACATATGGGAGACTCTCGTCCCATGCGTTAGCACTGAGAATCACCCTCATACTGCAAGAGGATAAGCCCAATACCCATCAAAATGTAAAAGGATTAAAATGGTTTGAGTATGTGGATCAACAAGACTTTAAATCAAAGAAAAGACAACAAATATTACTGCAGATCAGTGATGGACCATTGGGCTATGGAGTCATAAACAGTCTGCTCATTGAAGGCATTTAAGCTCCATATTAGACAAAAGATTTGCTTAATGACGAAGAGAAGGATAAGAGAATAACATAAAGATGAATACTATCTAAGAAAATATCCTCCCTGCAAAGAGAATAGATGTGTCTGAATAATAAACGATGAAACATGGGAAAGATGATAATAGATCCTCTACCGCCTCAGGAATCCATAAATCAAAGATGCTACATCCAGGAAAGAAGAAAAACAAAATTGAAACATAGAAGACTGTCTGATGAAACAACTCATATGAATCTTTAATAATGATACCATTTACAACTACATGCCCCTCGACTTACAGACTAACATACACAGTCATAAATGTTTCTCAAAAACTCCTCCGGTCTTGGGCCTGAAATCCACCTTTGATATCATTCATTAGATGAATTTATAATTAAACAAAAGACAATAGCTAGGAGTGCGAGTTGGCCTTCCTATTCAAGGCTTTTCGTCTGTGCATCCTTCTGTCAGACTATGCGTGTTTCCTCCTATTAGATGAAAACTTAGATCAACATGGCCCTGTAGGAAAAACCGTTCATTGTGGTACCTCGGGCTGACATTTTTGTCTCCTCCATAGTTTCCATGCCTTCCATTTATGGAGTGAAACGAGGTTTCAACTACCAATCCTTGTTCATTAACTGGATTCTCCTCAGGATCGGGACGTGGCTTGATGACTAGGGGGTGAAAACATGTTGTAGTTGGATTTAGCGCTAGACAAGCATGTGATTTTAGGGCCATCAGAAGCGGTTTGGACCGACACCGCTTTTGGGCCCAAAATTCACCACCTTCCACCATGTAGCTCTCCCGCGATACCGTGGTTTGGATTTCGGCCCGCTCAAGGAATTTTAACACCCAAGCATATTCCGACACCGAAATGACTTGTGGTCGTTGATTTGGTTGCGATTCATGATCTAGGCACACCTTCTATTTTAGCGCCCCTGCCAAAGCTTTGTCTGCCCACCAAATATGGAATCCTTTCAACCGCATTTAGAGATGGCACTAAATTGAAATGCACAGGGGACTCCACCGTGGAAAACTGCACCCGCCTGTGACCCTTGACGATTTCATGTGATAACATTGGCTCCACAGGGGATGGTATGCTCCCTGTGAGCTTCCAAGAACAAGCAACTCCAGTGGCCTTTTCCATTGGGTTGTTTCGACAAAATCTGTATGCCTGAAAACATCTCTGCATCTTATTGAAAAAATGAGAATATTCACAAACTGAAAACCAAATTACTGAAAACCAAAATGCTTGAAAATCAAACTTTATTTCACCCTAATCCTACTCTAATCAAGTAATACCATGATTCCAATGAAGCCATGTGTTATAACCCTATAATTCATAGGACCATCTGTTGACTGGAAAATTTTCACTCTGGATGTATTTTGGCTTGCAAATAATATTTCATTTATGCAAATTATTTTCAGGGAAAGGAACAAAAAAGAAAATTCATGATTTTTGATGCTGAGTAGTGTTTCATAACCCCATGGAGACAAAATCAAGGGAAGCAGTGCACAAAACCCAACAAAATCACTAAGCCTACGTTTTTGTTGCATTCATGCCTGGAGAATAAATAACACGCTTAGATCACGGTCGATCTAGCGACGCGT
>ML787437.1:159156-202047 GCA_009831015.1 Picea engelmannii | reverse complement strand
TGCATAAACCAAACTTAGGATAAACAAAAAGAACAATAAATTAATAAGGTTAATAAAGTTAGTGTAATTAGACCAATAAGCTAAGTTAGTTTTGTTAGCAATTGATTAATTATTAATTAATTAATTAGCTAATAATTAAGTTATTGTTTAGGTTATTCTAGGTTAGTGTTAAATGTTAAAATAATATTAATTAAACAAAACATATAAAAATTAAACTTAAAACAACATTAAAAACATAATAAAAACCAAATTATAAAATAAAAACAATAAAAAACTAAATTAAAACACGCAATAAACTAAATAAAACATATAACAAAACATTAATAAATAATAATGAAAACAACAATAAAAAATATAATAAAACAAAACAAATTAAAAAACAAACAAAACAAAATAAAATACAACATATAACAAATATTAAAAAACTAAAAAAAACAAAAAAAAATATTAATACTATCCTAAGTTTCTACCCTCCCGCAACTTGATATGCACACATCCCCAAAATTTAATCCACGAGCATAAAAAATTCCGGACCCCCTGTTCTTTTTGAACTTTAACTGGGGGGGGGGGTCTGATAAGTGGTATTGGGAGGGACACTTGTCACCTCTAGGTGATTTCGGACCCCCCCTCCCAATACCACTTACCACCTCAGGGGGGGTCTGGAATACCACCTTTCCCCCAAAAACGACTTTCCCCCAATTTTTCAAAACCGCCCATTTTTTGTCTGTTTGACACCTCATCTCCCGAAGTGGAATATGGGCTAACAGAGACAGATTTTAAAAAACTAAGAGAGGTTTTTGTTCAACACGGGCCGAAGGACAAAAAAATCTTCCATATTTTGCAAAGGCACCACCATTTGTGAGAATTGAAGCTATCTTTCAGCCTCATTTTTCGGATTTTTGGTTTTCCTGTTACAGTCCCGATTTTGCGGGAGATGTTACGGTGAGCTGGAGGCGAATTTGGCGAATAAAAAAGGAGGTTTTTTTCCAGCACATGCCCATATAAAATAAAATCCTTTAGTTTTTTCCTAGGTGTCAGAATTGAAGAGAAACAGATGTCTGTGCAGACCCCTTTTTGCATAAATTTGGCCCGTCTTTCATGGCGGACAGTTCATGATTTTTGGGGATTTGTTGCTATTTTTTGCCGAGGCGGTTGAATCCGAATTCCAAAAATTGTTGGGGGATCTCTCCTATTTATTGATGTGAGTTTAATGTAAAAGGGTTAATGATTGAGCTCAGGATTCATGCCCCATAGGGGATACATTGTAATTTTCTTGATGACTTTCCAAAAATAAAAATTGTAGCTGCATGATTCTTGTGTTAGACTCCTTGGTGATGTTTTTCTCTAAGTAACTGTTTTCTTTCTCTGTTAATTCATTTGATGTTTTCCTTGATCCAATCATTGAAAGAAATATTATGAACATAACTTGTTTTTTGCACTCTGTTTCTTGTCTTTTAATGGTCTGCATGTTTTCATCTGAAGTTGAGCATAGGAATTCTTATCTGCTCTTCTGCTTGGTGGATTTTCCCTTCTTTTCCTCTCCTCCACTTTCATTTAATTCAATTTGATCCAACAGTCTTTCTATCCTGCCCTGTGGTGACAATCTTTACATCTGAGATAGATCCATTTTCAGAAAGGTAGACCCCATGGCCCAATGAAAATTCGAGTTTTTGATCTCCAAAACATACCAAATCCATAAACAAACCCATGTTTTGCATAACTAGACTAATATCTATTCAAAAAAATCTATATCAAACAGAGAGATCCCTCTCTGAGTCTTGGAGGGCTAGATCCAAGACTCGAAGTGGTTTTGATGTTGCCTCTGTGACTGCCTCCATAGCCTTGGGCAAATTACAGAGTGCTAACACCATGCAAGTATCTGACTAACATCTTGAACTTTCTTTGCAAATTTATGCAAATTCATTAACACATAGAATGAAACATGTAAATCATAAACTTGGAAATCATATTTACAATCCAAAAATCTGGCCATAAAGATGACAACAACCGAAACTCCATCACTGCAAAACATATCCATATAGGTGGCAATTGGATCTTGAAATTTGTAAAAAACTTGTTGCTTCTCAACAACTGACAGAGAAACATGCATCATCGATTTCTCATCTAATCATCGTTGTTCCCCTTTATCATATGCCTGTAACTCAGATCCATAAATTTCTTCTGCTAAAGTATACACTTGCTCTTTGACATCAGAACATTCAAAAGAGACATGATAATCTTCATGAACATTTAAAAAAACAGATACATCTGATATGATGTTAGATGTTTCTATGTTATTGTTATCATAATGAACATCTTTCAACACCTCTTGATTTTCATGGTAAATTGTTTCTTCTACAATAAATGCTTCATCACAAATCTGATTTTCGTGTCTAGCAGAATCTTTATGGAGCAAAGAAAACTCATCACAACATTCTTCAAAAATATGTTCAGCTGAACAATACTCTTTACAAACTGAATTAAAAGTTGCATGAAAACCTATCAAAGAGATGATACTTGCAATTGGAAGAGATCGACAACAATCATGAGAAATCCCCTCTAATGAGTACCTGAAAAGATTTATCTGAACATCTTCTTGCACAATATGAGGTTGATGGATAAAATCATGAAAATCTAGCAAATGTTCAGCTGGTACTTTCCACTCTTCTCCTCGAAATTTAGGAAGGCTACTTTCCCATTCATCTCTACTAGGCACTAGATTAGGGAAACCAACTATCTTTGAAAAATTACAGAAAACATACCTCTGAGCTAAATTCTTGTCCATATCAAACCAGTGGATTCATCAATTTATGTCCAGACAATGAAGTCACCATGGTGAAAGATGAGCAGTCAGAACAATGTGTCCAGCTTCAGTTCACCATCTAAAACTGGATCCCTTCGTTGTCGTTCTCCTAGGGAAGATATCTTCACTTTCGTCCTCAACAACGACGCCATTAATGTTAGCATTGAGAATCACCCTCAGGCTATAAGAGGATAATCCCAGTACCCATCAAAATATAAATTTATTAAAATGGTTTGAGTAAGTGGATCAACAAGACTTTAAAGAAAGGAAAAGGAAACATATATCACTGCAGATCAATGATGGACCATTGGGCTATGGAGTCATAAAAAATATCCTCATTGAAGGCATTTAAGCTCCCTATCAGACAAAATATTTTCTTAATTATGAAGAGAAGGATAAGAGAATAACATAAAGATGAATACTCGCTAAGAAAATATACTCCCTGCAAAGAGAATAGACATGTCTGAATAATAAACGATGAAACATGGGCAAGCTGACAACATATCCTCTACTGCCTCAGGAATCCATAAATCAAAGATGATACATCTAGACAAGAAGAAAAACAAAATTGAAACATAGAAGGTAGTATGATGAAACAACTCATATGAATCTTCAATAACAATACCATTTACAACTACATGCCCCTCTGACTTACAGACTGACATACACAATCATAAATGTTTCTCGAAACCTCCTCCAGTCTTGGGCTTGAAGCCCCCCTTTGATATCATTGATCATATGTATTTATAATCAAAACAGAAGACAATAGCTAGGAGTGCAAGTTGGCCTTCCTATTCAAGGCTTTTCGTCTATGAATCCTTCTGTCAGACTATGTGTGTTTCCTCCCGTCAAATGAAAACTCAGATCAGCATGGCCCTTCAGGAAAAACTTTCCATCCTAGTACCTTAGGTTGACAGTTCTATCTCCTCGGCCAGAGTTTCCATGCCTTCCATTTATGGAGTGAAACGAGGTTTCAACTACCAGTCCTCATTCATTAACTGAATTCTCCTCGGGATCAGAACGTGGCTTGATGAATAGGGGGAAACCACGTGCTATTGTTGGATTCGGCGCTAGACGATCATGTGATTTTAGGGCCGTCGAAATTGGTTTGGACCCACACCGCTTTTGGGCCCAAAATGGAAGGAATTTTAATGCCTGAGCATGTTGCGACACCAAAATGACTTGTGGCCATTGACCCGGTCATGATATGCGATCTGGGCACACTTGCTATTTTAGCACCCCATCCAAAGATTTATCCTCCCACCAACTATGGAATCCTTCGAATCGCGTTTAGAGATGACACTAAATTGAAATGCACAAGGATCTTCGTCGTGGAAAACTGCACCCGCCTGTGACCCTTGACGATTTCATGTGATAACACCATGTACGTGGATGCTTATAATTGTACATGCGTAGGATGTGCATAATCATTTGATTGACGAACTTTGTTTGGCCATCAGTTTCAAGGTGGAAAGCAGTGGATTTTGTGAGCTTGGTGTCTAACAGAGACCAGAGACTCAACCAAAAGGTGTTGAGGAACCTGATGTCTCAGTCGGAGATGATGGTCTGTGGTATCCCAAAGTGGACCCACACTCATTCGAAGAACAGATTAATAGTAGGTGTCATTGTAACATTCTTCTTACAAGTTGTGAGGATGGCCATCTTCGAAAACTGATCAATGACCACAAACACACAGTCATTTCCTTTCTTGGTGGATGACAAGCCAGACATGTAATCCATTGAGATGGATTCCCAAGGATTCTTGGGAATAGGAAGAGAAGTGTATAATCCTTTATTTGATGGTTGGCTTGGGAATGGCACATGCAATGAAAGATCTGATATAGTTGCTGATGTCTTGTTGAAGTTTTGGCCAATAAAAATGTTTCTGAAGAACGACCACAATTTTCTCCACGCCAAAATGTCTTGCCACCCGACTGTAGCGAGCTTCCCGAATTATCTTTGCACGCTCCCTTATAGGAACACAGAGATGAACCAGGTGGCATAAGAGTCCATCCTAAATGTGAAAATCAGTGACAGTTGCGCCTATACCCAAGAGTTGATAGGTGGTGGTGAAGTCCGGATATTGCTGATAAAGTTGGGGCCACTCAGATGCTTCATGTACACAAAAATGGAGCATAGCGGTGAGTGTAGCCATAGGAGGCCGACTGAGGTAGTCATCGATATGGTTGGAGATACTTTTCTTATACTTGATGTTGAGATGGAACTACTGCATGTAGGTGGACCACTTTTGATGGTGATTGTTCTGCAATTTCCATTGTGTCTGTATGAACTACAAAGGCTTGTGATCAGTGTGTATGATCGTCTCTTTCCCCAGAATGTAATGTTTCCATTGAAAACAGGTTTGTACAATGGAATACATTTCCTTGTCATAGGTGGGGTATTTCTGGAAAGTATCGGAGAGTGTCTCACTATGGTATGCCACCAGATGACCATTCTGAGTGATAATTGCGCCCACAACATAGTCAGATGCATCAGTCTCAATCTCGAATGGTTGCTGCATATCAGGCAAGGAGCGTACTAGAGATGAGGACAAGAAATGATTCAGATCATCAAATGCTCGTTGCTTCTCCTTCCCCCACACAAACTTGGCCCTACCACCACCCTTGGTCACATGGTTGAGGGCCCATGGAATATGGGAGAATCCCAACATGAACCGTCGGTAGAAGTTGGCTAGTACTAAAAATATCTGAAGCTTGGTCAGTGTCGTCGGGGCTGAACAATCACATATGACTTGGATATTAGCTGGATCAACATGTACCCCATGCTCATCAACAATGTAGCCCAAGTATTGGACCATGTTCATGCCAAAAGAGAATTTTTCCAAGTTGGCATAAATCTTGTGCTACTGCAGAGTGCTCAAAACCTACTGAACATGCCGCATGTGCTCCTCCCACATTCTGCTGAAGATGAGGATTTTATCCAAATATAATACCACAAAGGATTTGGTGAAGGTTCTCAATACATCATCCATCAACCTCATGAAAGTGGATGGTGCATTTGTTAAGCCAAAGGGCATGACTAGCCATTCGTAGAGACCTTCTTTAGACTTGAAGGTTCTCCTCCATACATCAGTTGGTTCGATGGGAACCTGGTGGTATCCAGAATTTAGGTCAATCTTGCTAAAGAAATTTTGCCCCTTGATTTGGTTAAGAAGTTCATCAATCCTGGGAATGGGGTAGCAGTTCCTGACTGTGATTTTGTTTAAGGCTCTGTAATCAATGTAGAGTCGCCAAGTCCCGTCCTTCTTCTGCACCAGTACAATAGGGCTTCCGCAAGGGGAGGAGTTAGGCCTTATGTGCCCCTTTTGAAGTAGCTCTTGGATTTGACGCCTGATTTCGTCATTCTCCATCAACGAGCACCAATAGACTGGTCCATTAGGTAGAGGCGTGATGAGGGGAAGATCAATTGGATGCTTGACTTGGCAGTGTGTCGGTACGCCTGTAGGTGAGGCGAAGATGTCTCTATATTCTTCCACGATCCTATAACATCCCAAGACCGAGCCCCAGTTGTAATTGTGAATGTAAATATGTTTTGTAGGCTAGTGAGCCAAGTGATTATAATCTAGGAGGCTTATGTGATGATTAGGCTAGAGAGCCTAGATGCTAAAGGCAAAAGATCTTGTTTTGTATATGTAAATACTCATATCATTAATATAAATGCATCGCTTCATGTAGACCGACCACAATAAAAGAGAATGGGGGACTAAGCTCCACTAGGTAGGCTGAGGGAAGGGGATAGGTGTCTAGGATTAGGGGCTAAGCTAGAGGGTTTACCTCTAAAGGAATAATATTTATTATTATTTCCAAAAGGTTAGGGTTGGACATAATCTGTGTTGTGAAAAGTTCCTGGGGAAAAGGGAATGAGTGATAAGTAGAGCTCATGCAGCTTCAGGAAGACATGTGTCAACCTGAGCACATGTAACTTATAGATGGAAAGCCAAATCTTTGGGGGGTTCTCCCTCCACTCTCATGTCTCTCCCCATGATCGCATTCCCTCGCCACTCTTGCCATTTGGGGGGGGGGACTCTCGCCATTCTATGGAAGTCTTCCATCTTACCAGATTCATCCACTAACTCATGTATTGAGCCATCATCTCCATCGTCGACCTATGCATCATTTGCATGCCTCTGAAACTCATAAACCCATGAAGATGACCCATTTTTTCCTGTGGATCACAGTGCACCTATACTTTTCCTAAGCCCGCGTTGTGTCTTAATGGTTTTTTGTTTTTGCCAATGCAGTTCCTTGGCTGAGCATGTCTTGCTTCCATATTTTGTGTCCTTACCTAGTTTCGGTTGCTTCCATCACCTGTGCATTAGCCAAATGCTATTGTTGTATTTTCTAAAGAGATGGTTTGAAGAGGCAAGTTGTCAGACCTGTGGGAAACTCTCTCCAGGTGAGAGAGTGTGTTGGGGAAGTGAGTTGTTCTGGAGGGAGTCTCGTAGTAGCTACAATACTCCGAGACTTCCAGTCCAGCCTGTTGCTGAAGCCCTGGAAGGGGAGTGGACAGTCAATGGACTTGTGGTAGTGAAGGTGTACACTCCTGGGGTGGGACATGCGTGTGGGGAATGAGGGTTTGTGGGCTATGGGAGTAAGTGGATCCTAGGAGAAAATCATTCCTGCTGATCTGTGCGACTTTCCTGTTGTCCTTGCCAAGCCTCAGAATCCCTTGCCCGATGGAGTTCAGTCCCAGCTCGGGGGTGACCCACTGTTGAGAGTGATGAATAGTGTGGTCTATGACTGGGAGGTTCGTGGAAGGTCTGCACGCAGTTGGTGGTATTCTCTAAGAAGATAAGTACTATTTATGTGTTCATTTACTCTCTTTGTATTTGTACATGTTTTATATTTAGGAGTTTATCCTGTATATGTTGTACGTATAGGCTTTACTTTTATTTCTGCATTTATCTGTATATTAGCATAATGTAATTGTCTATTAAGTTATACATGTATGATGTTCTTTAAGAGTTTCTATGTGCCATAGCCCAGCAGGTCTGGCTGGGTATGATACTTTTTGGGTTATCAGAAGCTCAATAAGAATGGGTTTTTCGGTAGCATGACCCGGCTTGAGTGTCCGGGTATGTTATAAAATGGTATCAGAGCCAAGTTTTGACACTGAGCTTGGATGGGCCATGTTAGTGGAAGTTGAAGAAAAATTTTTAGAACAAAATTGTTGTTGAAATGGAAAAAATTCAAGTTCAGAGCCCATGGTTTCTACCCGAAACCTGGATGGGCCACGCACGAGAAATTCAGAGTAAAAAGTCTAGAGAATTTTGAGGTACAAAGTGCCAGAAGGGCGTTGAAAGAATACTTAGACTGTGCTCAGAAACACAAGAGGTGTAACAAGTTTAAGAAATGGCCACAGAGAAAGAAATCACAACATTCATGGTGTTATCACATAGGGTTTTCAAGGGCCATAGGTGTCTGCTGATATACCCAAGTGTGTAGTCTTTCCCTGTCTCTATCCTTTTCCTAGACCGAATCTTAAGATTTTCCCACTTCGGCTTGTAAATCATTCTTTGTTTTCCCTTGTTCATTTGTGCACCCTAGTTTTCCTTAAATATCTTACCTGAGTGAAATCTTGGCCCCAAGCCCCTTTGTTTTCTCCAAGGACGAGCACTCGCATCCTATGTTTCAGTCACTAGTCTCCCTGTTTTCTCATCTCACAGCTAGTCGTCCAAATCCTTGATCGTTCAGGCTGCAATCATGAACACAAAGTGAAACTTTCTTAGTAGTCTATTCAGGATTGAAGCATAAGCAGAAGGAAGTTTTAATATTTCAATGGCGAAGATTCCCAGAACAGTCCAAATCAACGGCTCATGGGCGTTCGAGAGTGTCAACTTGTGCAAAGTATAGCGCCAGAGAAGAAGACCCCGAAGTGAGTATGAATCGTTGACATTAAAGGGGTCAGGTGGCAGTCGATCCAATCCTTCGGGTAAATAAGCTTCGAGATATTTGAAATGAGAAATGCTTAGAAGTCTCAAAGACCCGAAGAGTCAAAGCTGCCAAAGCACCAAATTTTCTGAAGCTTCTGAAGTGGTTGAAGGCCTGAAAAGACGAAATATATCTGAGCCGTTGATAAAAAAGAGCCACGCATCATCAGATCTGTCACTTCGAGAGTTTTACTTCGGGAGTTTTAAAATGAGAAACATTGCAAAGTCTTGAAGGGCCGAAGCCCAAAGCACCCAAATAGAATATGAGTCGTCAATCAGTAGGAGCCACGCATCGCTAGATCCTTTGCTCTGGATAAAAGCATCAGAAGATAAATGGAGTTTGAGAATTGAAATTACCGAAGGCTGATCTATGAAGCAAATCTTGGGCATTGTTTTGAAGGGGAAGATTCAATCTGTCAATCTAAAAAGCACCGGAGCTGAGCCGTTGATCAAAGGGCCTAATATTAGATCGCAAGATCAATGATCATGCCAAATTGTTGGGTCAGAAGGTGCGCACGTTTTAAAATATCAGGGGTGGGCCACAATCAAAACTGTGGTTTTTAGAAAGGGACGCGTGGCGGTTCATGGTGAATTGCAGGGACAAAAGCAGTTTGATTTAAGACCAACCTTGGTAGTGCCCAAAATCACGCAATTTCATAGGGTCATGGCCCCAAGCCACATTGAATATATATTAATGGAGAGGAGTAGTGCCAAAGGCTGAAAGCACCCGTATTTGGTCACAAAAGAATAGTTGCTCTGCCTCGAGGCGTCAGGATTGACTCGAAGAAGTCATGGGAACTGCCTGGAACATTCATGGGTGTCAGACCTCATCTTGATCCCGATGAAGGTAGTTAATGGAAATGGGGGCGGTGGTTGATACCTTGTCTCACCCCATAAATGAAATGCATGTAGAGAAGGGTTGTGGGGGTCTATTGTCAGTACAAAGCTCCCTAGTGGACGGATTTTATCATAGAGCCTGCACTGAGCCGGGCTCACGTATGACATAAGAAGGCCCGCACAGTCTGATAGAGCAAGCGCCGACTGAAAACTTTGAATGCAATGGTTCGATCACACTCCTGGTGGTTGCAGCAGTTCTGAGTATAAGTAGTTAGTTCTGATATTTTGTTAAAGGTTGAATGGTTGAGCTAGGCTCCCTGCTATTGTAATATTTTGATGAAGAACACTGGTTCTTTGGTTATGTCTTGATTTGAGACTTCTTGATTAATCTAAGTCAACTTTCTTACTCCATCTTATTTTCCTCTGATACTAAGAGAGTTCATGATTGACTGATTCACATGGATTGTTGTGACTGTATTATGATGAATGTTTGATTATAATGTTGTTATGATTTCTTTCGGTTTCCTTGAAATTTGAATCCAAGAGGATATTGTGTTTAATTTTTTCTTCCTTAGGCTGTTGGAAGGCCTGATGTTGACGATATACCTCTACACATTTCTCACCAAAGTATTCCTCCTACTCACCTTTACTCCAACTTACTGACTGAAGTTGATCCAAGACCTTAATTGCTTGCGCATACCAGTCTAGATTTTTGAGTTAGAACGTTATTTTCATTGAGTCTTCTCCATTTGGCCTCTTAAAACTCATTTACATTTACTCTATAAAATGATGGGTACTGGGATTACCTTCTATGCAATCTGAGGGTGACTTCTAGTGCTGACACATGGTGTTGGGTTGTTAGATCTGGGTGAGAGCAAGATAATCCATCAGATCAAGCGAAGATTAAGTCACGACCGTCAGATCTCATTGAAGGGAGATCGATGGTGGGGAGCCATTGCAGAGATCAGGAAGGAAATTAAAGTGTGAGAAAGTTGAGAATCTAAAATCCTTCAGGATCGTTTATCTTGCTCGATCAACAGATCAACGATGGATATTGATCCCACTACAGACGAGCATCTTCGCATTGTGGAAATCGGGAAGGAAATTAAAGGATGACCAAGTTGAGTTTTCAAAATCAATCCTGGTCGTTTGTCTTCACGGTCCATTAAAAAATGACTGTTGATCTTTCAAAGTGAGATAAGTTCCCAAAGGTTAAGCTGAGGTCACAACTCTCGGTCACATGTAGAGAATACAGAGCGAACTTCGTGCAATTCCTATCCGTCGATCCAACCAAGGAACACGTGTCGACAAGTTAGCTTGTTCGGGAATCAGGCGTTCGAGAGAAATGGAGTGTGTTGATGCACGAACTCCCGAAGTCTCGAATTCCAGAGTTCATCTGGATCGTTCATCAAAAGGAACATGTGTCGGTAGATCGGCTTGTTCGGGAATATGAAATTTGGGAGAAACAAGGTGTGAATAGAGTGGAAACTCCTGAAGTCCCGAAACCCGAAGCTTCGAAGTCCCGAAGTCTGGAGACAATCTGGACCATTCGTCGAAGGAGATGCATGTCAGAAGATTGAATTGTTCGAGAATTCAACGTTCGAGAGAAAAGGGGGTGTGCTAGGATGAAATCTCCCGAAGCCCAAAGTCCTGAAGTGACGTGGAATTCCTTAGTCCTACCACGTGTCAGTCAGAATGGTACTTTTGATGACCTTGTTAGACCAAAATCAATCTGACATGCGGGGCCATGTGCCACCAACTTAATTGTTGACAGTTGTACCATGTGGGCCCTGGAAGGTAAAGTAGATAAAAAATTCAGAGTTCGGGAGATTTGAGGAATGCTAAGGTAAAATATTTCGAAGTCCCGAAGTCCCAAAGTGACGTGGTCGTGTTGAAGTCACTAAGGATGATGCAGACACATGGGATGTGTGCCACATGTTAGTGAGTTAATAAAATATGAAGGATATCCACTTTGGGGAAAAGTGGGGTCACGTGTGTTGATAACTTTTGAAGGACGGAGCGCCGGAGTTCCAAAGTAAATAATAACTGTCAGAGCTGGGAGTTGCAGAGGGGGACCGTCGGATCAACATTCGATTAAGTTCTGACCGTCAGATCATCACAAGTAAGATATACGATGGAGAGAAGTTGCAGATATTGGGGGAAGAAATAACATCTTCACGGGTTTAACCTCCATAATCCTCCTAGAACGTCGATTGTAGATTCAACAATATCAATGGTCGACATAGATTCCACTACAGGCGAACAATTTTTATTGTGAGACTCGAGAAAGGAGATAAATATCATGCTAGTTGGGACTCCGCAATCGTCCCTAATCATATATCTCCATGTCGATTCAAGCATGACCGTCGATCCTTGATAGGAGGTCAACTCCTGAAGAATTGAGTGAGTTCATAACCTCGATCACCTGGTTTAGAGTTATAGGTCCTTTGGGCACACGAGAAGAACTAGGTTCAACTCCTTTGTATTAAAACTATGGTTACATAGATATTCGTTCTTGTTAGTGATTGAATATGAGAGCTAAGACGATCCTTGGCACCCCAATTTCTGGGCTTACAATGCAGTTACAACAGAAGATTGCATAGAAGGGTTTTAGGATGGGAGGTCTTGCGTCAACAACTTTTTGCTCATGAGTCATAATTGAGCAAGGAAGAGGTCATGGGAAAGGTCTTGGAAAGATGATTCCAGGTATTCAACCATAATTAAGGATTGAGAAGATCAGATCATAGGAAGTCAGAAAGAAGATTGCAGGTGACCATAAAAGAAAAATTGTTCCTATGTTACCAAAATGGTATATTGTGGTTCTAGCTAACAAATTATGATGTATGCATGTTTTCAGATGTAATGATTACATTTAAAACAAAAAAAAATGCTAGAGATGTCTACAGATCGAAGAAAGAAGGACAAAGACAACTCTTCACTTTACATTAAATATCTTTAAGAAGTTACTGGATCAGATGTTGGGTCCAATAAGCAACATGGAAAACCTAAGTAAAATTCTGGTTCAGGGAAGACCTGTTATATACAGATTGATATATATATGAATATAAGAATGCTAGTATTTTGATAAAGAAAGACGAAATGTGTGCATGGAGAAAGTGACAACATCTCCAAAGTTCAGTCCTACAATTTGGAGATAACAACCCCATTATTTCTATTGGAATGTGCAATGGAAGCATGGTATGAAGGTCATCAAAGGTGACATGTTGGAAGTTGAATGTGCATGTCAGAAGGAAATCAGATGGGTTATGACAGAAGAAAGTAATAATTCATCAAGCGAATCCAAGTGATCATATGCTCAGTCATGGAAAGGCTAAATCAAGTACCTCAAGAAGGAATTTGGTGTTAACTATCCAAGGTTATTCAGAGAACACGACTGAAAATATAATTGGATCATGTAGGAGTTGGATCAGAGGGATCCAAGTAATAGTGGGATGCTGAAAATTAATATCAGCATAATATGTAGTTCCAAGTCCATGAACATCCTAAGATATTGGAAAAATAAATCATGAGGTATATATCAAGCTAATGGGAATGCATGACAACACTCTAGGAGGGAAATCAATAATAGTAGAGGATTGTTAATGCATTCCAAAGGTATTGAATATATTTCCACAATAGCATGGAGATTTCAAAGCCAAGAAAGACATCAAAAAGAAATGAGTCTCTGTAGAGAGTCAGTAAGGAACCATGAAGAAGAAATTGGTTCTATGCATGGTTTTGAATGAAAAAGAGATGGCACCTGAGAATAATCCATCTCAAGTGGCATAGAGCCATGAGTGACATTCCCAGAGGTTGGAGGTATCACTTGAAATTATGAAATAAATTAAAAACAATATTAAGTAATTTTAATTAATTATATGCAGCTAGAAAAGGAGGCATATGTGCATCCTTACAATATTCTATAGATTGGCCATGCAAGCCAAGTTTGAGGTTATTTGGCAAGGAGAATAGAAGAGTGCAAGAAAAATCAAATACTAAAGTACTCAGTTAGGAAAGGGATAAAGTAGTTCAGTCTGAAAAGTAAATGGATGTTGGAGATCCAAAGTCTATAAGACAACATGATTAGAATTATAATTCATCCAAGTATGAGTTGGGATAGATGGATCCAAGAAATAAATAAAAGATGAAGGTTAATATCAGCTTAGCATTAGGCTGGAAAAGAAAAGGCAGCCAAGAGTGATTTGGAGAGAAAGTGCTCAGGTCATAAATAATCATGCACAGTGGTTACAATGAGAGCACATGAAGATTCAGGAATCCAAAAGAATTGAAGACTTCTGGGATCAATAAGGAAAAATGATACAGGGAGAAATAAGTTGTTGCAATTACTGTAGTAGAAAGTATGTTATGGCTTGTTGGGATAACCATAAAGAGAAAATTCTTGCATGTTTGCAAGTGTTGCTGATGATATTGCTACAAATGGAAGGAAACAACAAAAAGATGGAATGTTGATTATAAGATGGATAAGAGGCATGAGAGATTCTACTGTCATCAACTAATCAGGTAACATCAAACTTGTTTAATGGCAGCTATGCGGGTAAGTATTTCTCTTTTTAAATTATGTTGCATAATTGCCAAAAGGAAATTCGAGTAAGAATTTCCCCAGATTGAATTTTTATAATACAGAATATGGTATTGTTTAAGTGCATTAACAGGAACAAGTTACCACTAGGTGTGGTAAAGGCTAGATGCATGTTATAGTTATCAAAGCTTCATAGCTTTTGAATGCACACACTGACATAGTATCATGTTATGTTAATTTGGTTATGAGGTAATAACCAAATAAATAAAAGATAAGAACTTGTTATAGGAATGAGGCCAGGAAATCTAATCATGTATGAGACCAGGACATGGTTGGATATGGAAAGGTATGGATATAGAAAGGTTACATACCACTCGAATACCTAATGAGATTCCTACCTTTAAGTAAAACTTGGAATGAAACCTTTTTGCTAACACTAATGCACACCACCGAATTATATTCTTGGTGTAGTGTTCGGGTCAAAAAGGAAGGCATCCAAATAATTGAGAAGAAAATGGGAAGTGTGTGGAGAATGTGTCAAGACATTGGCCAAATTTCCAATTTATGGATGGTGAGATACATGACTTAGATAAGGATCATTCTGAAAATCACTGCAAAGGTGCATTGGATAAATAGGCATTGAGAGTTGCACTCATGCATGATAGAATTGTATACTTAAATGCATTTCATGAATGAGTTTTGTGAGTGCATGCATATATATTATTGAACGAAAATAATTATACTAACGATGAAATGTTGCTAAGTCATGGAATTGAGAACATTTCAGGAGCTGTTAGACATTGCAACAGGAAAGTTGCAAGTCAAGTAGTCACATGAACATTGACTACATGAAAGTTTCTGTTCAGAAAAAGGAGTAATGAATTTACTGATATTAATGAGGAACATGCGTATGCATAGAATGATAATTCATTTTATCCAATAAATTGGTTGTATTTGTGATTGAATTTTTAGTTATGGACAATTCTCAGAACACTTCATAAGGTTTTTGTACATATTGCAATGAGAGTATGATGTACAATAAATACTAACAATTTTTTGGCTGAATGCAAGATAGAAGCATTGCAAGAAAAATGGTATTCAACGTGGTGCTTGTTGAAATCCATAAGGAAGACTGCATCCTATTATTGCAACAACAATGAAAACAATTATGAAAAATAATTTCATATTTTGGGAAAAGTTGAATTCCTTATGAAATTAATTTGATTTCTAAATGAATTCTTTTATGTTCTCTCTTGATAACTGCATGTGTGTGATGCAGATGAGATAATAATGATCAAAGTTGGAATGCTGGAAAGAACAAGTACTGTTGAGGACACTAAATCCATATAATTGTAAAACCTTGGTGGGGTTCTGGTAATGGGTTAGCGCTCTCCTTGTGTGTTAAAGCCTTGACAAGATGGATCGCTGAAGGATTGCATAGCATTGAAGGGATGCCTGAGCCTAGAAGGGAAAGTGCAACAAGGAGGAGGAAACTCAAGGATGCTTATGGCATGGTAGCTTCCATAAGGAGGGTTTGTCAAATGGAATAGTGAGCTAAATTATTTCCAAAATAATCTCTATGGAATAGAGCAATTAACTTCCAACTGCAGTATGAATACCAAAATTGGTGCTGGAAAGTAGAGCACCAGATGGATAACAAGCTTCCAATAGCTAAATCTTGGAGATTTTTAAAGAATTTGAATGGTACATGGTATATAATGCACCAAGGACAGTGCATAAATAAGGGCAGGGGATTGTAACATTCCAAGACCGAGCCCCAATTGTAATTATGAATGTAAATATGTTTTGTAGGCTTGTGAGCCAAGTGATTATAATCTAGGAGGATTATGTGATGATTAGGCCAGAGAGCCTAGATGCTTAAGGACAATGAGCCTATTTTTGTATATGTAAATACTCATATCATTAATATAAATGCATCACTGTGTGTAGATCGACTACGATAAAAGAGAATGGGGGACTAAGATCCACTAGGTAGCGTGAGGGAAGGGGCTAAGTGTCTAGGATTAGGGGCTAAGCTAGAGGGCTTACCTCTAAAGGAATAATATTATATTATTATTTTCAAAAGGCTAGGGTTGGACATAATCCATGTTGTGCTAAGTTCCTTGGGAAAAGGGAACAAGTGTTAAGTGGAGCTCATGCAACTTCAGGAAGACATGTGTCAACCTGAGCGCATGTAGCTTATAGCTGTAAAGCCAGCTCATTGAGGGGTATCCCTCCACTCTTGTGTCTCTCCCCATGATCACGTTCCCTCGACACTCTTTCTATTCGAGGGGGGACTCTCACCATTATATGGAAGTATTCCATCTTACCCGATTCACCCACTGAGTCACGTACTGAGCCATCATCTCCATCATTGACCTATGCATCATTCGCGTACCTCTGAAACCAGTAAAACCATGAAGCTGACCCTTGTTTTCCTGTGAATCACAATGCACCTGTACTTTTCCTAAGCCCATTCTATGTCTTAAAGGTTGGTTGTTGCTGCCAATGCAATTCCTTGGCTGAGCATGGCTTGTTGCCATCTTCTGTTTCCTTACCCGGTTTCGGTTGCTACCATCACCTGTGCATTAGTTGAATGTTGTTGTTTTATTTTATAAAGAGCTAGTTTGAAGAGGCAGGTTGTCAGGCCTATGGGAAACTCTCTCCAGGTGAGAGAGTGTGATGGGGAACTGAGTTCTTGTGGAGGGAGTCCTGTAGCAGCTACAGTACTCTGAGACTTTTGGTCCAGCCTATTGCTGAAGCCATGGAAGGGGAGTGGACAACCGATGGACTTGTGATAGTGAAGGTGTACACTCTTGGGGTGGGACAAGCGTGTAGGGAATGAGGGTCTGTGGGCTGTGGGTGTAAGTGGCTCCTGGGAGAAAATCATTCCTGTTGATCTGTTAAACTTTCCTATTGTCCTTGCCAAGCCTAGGAATCTGTTTCCTGGTGGAGTTTAGTCCCAGCTTGGGGGTGACCCATTGTTGAGAGTGATGAGAAGCGTGGCCTATGGTTGGGAGGTTCGTGGAAGGCCTGCACACAGTTGGTGGTATTCTCTAAAAAGATAAGTACCATTTATGTGTTCATTTACTTGCTTTGTATTTGTACATGTTTTATATTTATGAGTTTAGCATGTATATGGTGTACTTATAGGATTTACTGTTATTTCTGCATTTATCTGTATATTAGCATAATGTAATTATATGTTAAGTTATATATGTATGTTGTTCTGCAAGATTTTCTATGTGCCATAGCCCAACAGGTCTATAGCTGGGTAAGATACTTTTTGGGTTATTAGAAGCTCAATAAGAATGGGTTTTTTCGGTAGCATGACTCGACTTGAGTGGTCAGGTATGTTACAAAATGGTATGAGAGAAAACAAACAATGATAAGTTTGTTTGGGTAGCTGTACCCGGTAGGGGTTGGTGGTCAAGGATGTTACAAAATGGTATCAGGGCCAAGTTTCGACACTGAGCCTGGATGGGCCATGTTAATGGAAGTTGAAGAAAAAGTTAAAAAAAAAATTTGTTGTCAAAATGGACAAAATTCAAGTTCAAAGCCCATGGTTTCTACTCAGAACCTGGATGGGCCACGAATGAGAAATTCAGAGTAAAAATTCTAGAGAATTTTGAGGTACAAAGTGCCAGAAGGGCGTTGAAAGAATACTTAGACTGTGTTTGAAAACATAGGAGGTGTAACGAGTTTAATAAATGGCCATAAAGAAAGAAATCACAACATTCATGGTGTTGGGTCGTTAGATCTGGGTGAGAGAAAGATAAGCCGTCAGATCAAGCGAAGATTAAGTCACGACCTTCAGATCTCATTGAAGGGAGATCGATGGTGGGGAGCCATTGTAGAGACTGGGAAGGAAATTAAAGTGTGAGCAAGTTGAGACTCCATAATCCCTCAGGATCGTTGATCTTACTTGATCAACAGATCAACGGTGGATATCGATCCCACTACGGACGAGCATCTTCACATTATGGAGATCGGGAAGGAAATTAAAACATTAGGAAGTTGAGTTTCCGCAATCACTCTTGTCCATTGATCTTCACGGTCCATTAGACCACAATTGTCGATATTGTAAAGTGAGATAAGAATCTAAAGGTTAAGCCGAGGTCACAAATATCGGTCACATGTAGAGAAGACAGAGTGAACTTCGTGCAATTCCTGTCCATCAATCCAAACAAGGAACACGACGTGTCGGTAAGTTAGCTTGTTCGTGAATTCAACATTCAAGAGACATGGAGTGTGTTGATGCGCAAACTCCTGAAGTCTAGAAGTTAGGAGTTCATCTGGACCATTCATCAAAAGGGACATGTGTCGGAAGATCGGCTTGTTCAAGAAAACGACATTCGGGAGAAACAAGGTGTGAATAGAGTGGAAACTCTCGAAGTCCTGAAGCCTGAAGCTCCAAAGTCCCGAAGTCCTGAGACAATCCAGACCGTTCGTCGAAGGAGACGCGTGTCAAAAGATCGAATTGTTTGAGAATTCAACGTTCGAGAGAAACGGTGGTGTGCTAGGATGAAATCTCCCAAAGCCCGAAGTCCTGAAGTGATGTGGCATGATGACATCAACCAGGGTGATGTGGACTTCCTTAGTCCTGCCACGTGTCAGTCATAATGGTACTTTTGACGACCTTTTTGGACCAAAATCAATCCAAATTGTGGGCCCATGTGCCACAAACGTAATTGTTGAGAGTTGTACCATGTGGACCCCGGAAGGTAAAGTAGATTATAAATTTGGAGTTCGGGAGATTTGAGGAATGCTAAGGTAAAATATTTCGAAGTCCTGAAGTCCTGAAGTGACGTGGTCATGCTGACGTCATCAAGGTTGATGCAGACATATGGGATGTGTGCCACATGTTAGTGAGTTAAGAACCTACAGAGGATAGCCACTTCGGGGAAAAGTGGGGTCACGTGGGTTGAGAACTTTCGAAGGTCGTAGCATCGATGTTCTGAAGTAAATAATAGTCGTAAGATCTAGGAGTTGCAGAGGGGGACCATTAGATCAACATCCGATTAAGTCCTGACCGTCAGATCATCACAAGTAAGATATACGGTGGAGAGAAGTTGCAGATATTGGGGGCATAAATAACATCCATACGGGTTTAACCTCCAGAATCCTCCTAGACAGTTGATCTGTAGATTCAACAATATCAACGGTTGACATTAATTCCACTACAGGCAAACAATTTCTATTACAGAACTCGGGAAAGAAGATAAATGTCGTGCTAGTTGGGACTCCACAATCGTCTCTGATCGTATATCTCCACGCCGGTTCAAGAACGATCGTCAATCCTCGATAGAAGGTCAATGCCTGAATAATTGAGCAAGTTCATAGCCTCGATCACCTGGGTCAGAGTTATAGGTCCTTTGGGCATACAAGAAGAACTAGGTTCAATGCCTATGTATTAAAACTGTGGTTACACGGATATTCGATCCTATTAGTGATCGAATCTTAGAGCTAAGACGATCCTTGGCACCCCAATTTCTGGGTTTACAATGCAGTTACAACAGAATATTGCATAGAAGGGTTTTAGGATGGGAGGTCCTGCGTCAACACCTTTCTGCTTAGGACTCATAATTGAGTAAGGAAGAAGTCATGGGAAAGGTCTTGGAAAGAGGATTCTGGGTATTCAGCCATATTTAAGGATTGAGAAGCTCAGATCACAGGAAGTCAGAAAGAATATTGTGGGTGACCATAAAAGAAAAATTGTGTCGATGTTACCAAAATGGTATATTGTGGTTCTAGCTAACAAATTTTGATGTATGAATGTTTTCGGATGTAATGATTACATTTAAAAGAAAAAAAAATGCTAGATATGTCTATAGATCGAAGAAAGAAGGACAAAGACAACTCTTCACTTTGCATTTAAGATCTTTAAGAATTTATTGGATCAAAGGTTGGGTCCAATAAGCAACATGGAAAACTCGAGTAAAATTCTGGTTCGGGGAAGACTTGTTCTATACATATTGATATATATATATATCAGAATGCTGGTATTTTGATAAAGAAAGACAAAATGTGTGCATGGAGAAAGTGACATCATCTCCAAAGTTCAGTCCTACAGTTTGGAGATAACAACCCCTTTATTGCTATCGAAATGTGTAGTGAAAGCATGGTATGAAGGTCATCAAAGGTGACATGTTGGAAGTTGAATGTGCATGTCAGAAGGAAATCAGATGGGTTATGATAGGAGAAAGTAGTAATTCATCAAGAAAATCCAAGTGCTGATATGCCCAGTCATGGAAAGGCTAAATCAAGTACCTCAAGAAGGAAGTTGGTGTTAACTATCCAAGGTTACTCAGAGAACACGACTGAAAATATAATTGGGTCATGTAGGAGTTGGATCAGAGGGATCCAAGTAATAATGGGATGCTGAAAATTAATATCAACATAATATGTAGTTGCAAGTCCATGAACATCTTAAGATATTGGAACAAGAAATCATGAGGTATATATCAAGCTAATGAGAATGTAGGACAACACTCCAGGAGGGAAATCGAGAATAGTAGAGTATTTTTGATGCATTCCAAAGGTATTGAATATATTTCCACAATAACATGGAGATGTCAAAGCCAAGAAAGACTTCAAAAATAAATGAATATCTATAGAGAGTCAGTAAGGAACCATGAAGAAGAAATTGGTTCTATGCATGGTTTTTAATGCAAAAGAGATGGTGCCTGAGAAGAATCCATCTCAAGTGGCATAGAGCCATGAGTGACATCCCTAGAGGTTGAAGGTATCACTTGAAATTATGAAATAAATTAAAAGCAGTATCAAGTACTTTTAATTAATTCTACGTAGCTAGCAAAGGAGGCATATGTGCATCCTTACAGTATGCTAGAGATTAGCTATGCAATCCAAGTTTGAGGCTAATTAGGAAAGGGATGAAGTAGTTTAGTCTGAAAAGTAAATGGATGTTGAAGATACAAAGTCTATAAGACAACATGATTGGAATTATAATTCATCCAAGTATGAGTTGTGATAGATGGATCCAGGAAATAAATAAAAGTTGAAGGTTAATATCATCTTAGCATTAGGCTGGAAAAGAAAAGGCAGCCAAGAGTGTTTTGGTGAGAAAGTGCTCATGTCAGAAATAATCATGCACAATGGTTACAATGAGAGCACATGAAGATTCAAGAATCCAAAAGAATTGAAGACTTATGGGATCAACAAGGAAAAATGATACAAGGAGAAAGAAGTTGTTGCAATTACTGTAGTAGCAAGTATGTTATGGCTTGTTGGGATAACCATAAAGAGAGAATGCTTGCATGTTTGCAAGTGTTGTTGATGATGTTGCTACATATGGAAGGAAGAAAAAGAAAGATGGAATGTTGATTATAAGACTGATAAGAGGCATGAGAGCTTCTACTGTCATCAAATAATCAGGTAACATCAAACTCGTTTAATGGAAACTATGTAGGTAAGTATTTCTCTTTTGAAATTATGTTGCATAATTGTCAAAAGGAAATTCAGGTAAGAATTTCCCCACATTGAATTTTTATGATATGGAATATGGTATTGTTTAAGTGAATTAACAAGAATAAGTTACCACTAGGTGTGGTAAAGGCTAGAGGCATGTTATAGTTATCAAAGCTTCTTATCTTTTGAATGCACACATTGACATAGTAGCATGTTATGTTAATTTGATTATGAGGTAATAACCAAAGAAATAAAAGATAAGAACTTGTTATAGGAATGATGCCAGGAAAGGTAGTCATGTATGAGACCAGGACATGGTTGGATATGGAAAGGTATGGATATAGAAAGGTTACGTACCACACGAATACCCAATGAGCTTCCTACCTTTAAGTAAAACTTGGAATGCAACCTTTTTGCTAATGCTAATGCACACCATCAAATTATATTCTTGGTGTAGTGTTCAGGGTGAAAAGGAAGGAATAAAAATAATCAAGAAGACAATGGGAAGTGTGTGGAGAATGTATCAAGACATTGGCCAGATTTCCAATTTATGGATGGTGAGATACATGACTTAGATAAGGATCATTCTGAAAATCATTGCAAAGGTGCATTGGATAAATAGGCATTGAGAGTTGCACTCATACATGATAAAATTGTATACTTAAATGCATTTCCTTTTTCTTTTTTTAGTGCATGCATATATATTATTGCATGGAAATAATTATACTAAGGACTAAAGTGTTGCTAATTCATGGAATTGAGAACATTTCAGGAGCTGTTAGACATTGCAACAGGAAAGTTGCAAGTGAAGTAGTCACATGAACATTGACTACAAGAAAGTTTCTGTTCAGAAAAATTAGTAATGAATTTACTGATATTAATGAGGAGCAAGCGTATGCATAGAATGATAATTCATTTTATCCAATAAATTGGTTGTATTTGTGATTGAATTGTTAGTTATGGACAATTCTCAGAACACTTCATAAGGTTTTTGTACATATTGAAATGAGAGTATGATGTACAGGAAATACTGACAACTTGTTGGCTGAATGAAAGATAGAAGCATTGCAGGAAAAATGGTATTCAACATGGTTCTTACTGAAAGCCATAAGGAAGACTGCATCCTATTATTGCAACAACAATGAAAAAAATTATGAAAAAGAATTTCATATTTTGGGAAAAGTTGAATTCGTTATGAAATTAATTTGATTTCTAAATGAATTATTTTATGTTCTCTCATGATAACTGCATGTGTGATGCAGATGAGATAATGATGATCAAAGTTGGAATACTGAAAAGAGAAACTACTGTTGAGGACACTAAAGCCCTATAATTGTAGAACCTTGGTGGGGTTCTAGTAATGGGTCAACACTCTCTTTGTGTGTTAAAGCCTTGGCAAGATGGATTGCTGAAGGACTGCATAGTAGTGAAGGGATGTCCGAGCATGGAAAGGCAAGTGAAATAAGGAGGAGGAAACTCAAGGATCCTTATGGCATGGTAACTTCCATAAGGAGGGTGTGTCAAATGGAACAATGAGATGAATTATTTTCGAAAGAACCTCTATGGAATAGAGCAATTGACTTCTAGTTGTAGTATGAGTACCAGAATTGGTGCTGGAAAGTAGAGCACCAGATGTATAACAAGTGTCCTATAGCTAAACCTTGGAGATTTTTAAAGAATTTGAATGGTACATGGTATATAATGCACTAAGGACAGTGCATAAATAAGGGGAGGGGATTTTAACATCCCAAGACCGAGCCCCAGTTGTAATTGTGAATGCAAATATGTTTTGTAGGCTGGTGCGACAAGTGATTATAAGCTAGGAGGCTTATGTGATGATTAGGCTAGAGAAACTAGATGCTAAAGGAGAAAGAGCATGTTTTTGTATATGCAAATAATCATATCATTAATATAAATACATGACTGCGTGTAGTCCGACCACAATAAAAGAGAATGGGGGTCTAAGCTCCACTAGGTAGCATGAGGGAAGGGGATAAGTGTCTAGGATTAGGGGCTAAGCTAGAGGGCTTACCTATAAAGGAATAATATTATATTATTATTTCCAAAAGGCTAGGGTTGGACATAATCCTTGTTGTGCTAAGTTCCTGAGGAAAAGGGAATGAGTGTTAAGTGGAGCTCATGCAACTTCAGGAAGACGTGTGTCAACCTGAGCACATGCATATTATAGTTGGAAAGCCAACTCGTTAGAGGGTTCTCCCTCCACTCTTGTGTCTCTCCCCATGCTCGTGTTCCCTCGCCACTCTTTCCATTCGGGGGGGGGGGTACTCTCACCATTCCATGGAAGTATTCCATCTTACCTAATTCACCCATTGACTCACGTACTGAGCCATTGACTCCATCGTTGACCTCTTCATCATTCGTGCGCCTCTAAAACTAGTAAAGCTGTGAAGCTGACCTGTGTTTTCCTGTGAATCACAATGCACCTGTACTTTGCCTGAGCCAGTGTTATGTCTTAACGATTGGTTGTTGTTGCCAACACAGTTCCTTGGATGAGCATGGCTTGCTTCCATCTTTTGTGTCCTTACCCAGTTTCGGTTGCTTCCATCACATGTGCATTAGACAAATGTTGTTGTTGTAATTTCTAAAGAGATGGTTTGAAGAGGCAGGTTGTCAGGCCTGTGGGCAACTCTCGCTAGGTGAGAGAGTGTGCTGGGGGAGTGAGTTATCCTAGAGGGAGTCCTGTAGCAGCTACAGTACTCTGAGACTTCCAGTCCAGCCTATTGTTGAAGCCCAGGAAGGGGAGTGGAAAACCGATGGACTTGTGATAGTGAATATGTACACTCCTGGGGTGGGACATGCATGTGGGGAATGAGGGTCTGTGGGTTATGGGTGTAAGTGGATACTAGGAGAAAATCATTCATGTTGATCTATTCAACTTTGTTGTTGTCCTTGCCAAGCCTAGGAATATGTTGCCAATGGAGTTTAGTCCCAGCTCGGGGGTGACCTAGTGCTGAGAGTGATGAGCAACATGGTCTATGACTGGGAGGTTCGTGGAAGGTTTGCATGTAGTTGGTGGTCTTATCTAGAAAGATAAGTACCATTTATGTGTTCATTTACTTGTTTTGTATTTGTACATGTTTAATATTTATGAGTTTATCCTGTATATGTTGTATGTATAGGATTTACTGTTATTTCCACATTTATTTGTATATTAGCAGAATGTAATTTTCTATTAAGTTAGATATGTATGATATTCTGCAAGAGTTTCTATGTGCAATAGCCCAACAATTCTATGGCTGGGTATGATATTTTTTGGGTTATCGGAAGATCAATAAGAATGGGTTTTTCGGTAGCATGACCCGACTTGAGTGGCCAGGTATATTACAAAATGGTATCACAGTAAAAAAACAATGATAATATTGTTTGGGTAGTGTTACCCGATAAGGGTTAGTGGCCGGGGAAGTTACAAAATCGTCCACTTGATTTTGCTGCAAAGAGAGACGTTGTGTAGAGGCCACAGATGAGGTGACGACCTTCTGCTTACTTTTAGCACAGATCAGAAAGAAGATGAAATTCTCAGTCTGTGAAATGACCTTACTGCATTGCTTAGCAGAGATTAAATAAATAGCAGTAGGCGGCGCTACCTATGGGATCTTGTACAATTGTCTACCCAAAGTAATAATAAAACTGTCGGGTCTAGACTCATACACAACATGACCCTTCCACAAATATGGTTGTCCTAAAATAAAATCACAAACTTCAAGGGGAGCAATATCACACAATACCTCATCTTTGAAAGGCTTGATGCCGTAGGGCATACGACACTGTTGGATGATATGAAGATCTCTTCCTTGGCAAAGCCAGCCGATGGTGTAGGGATGTGGGTGCGGTGTCATTGGTAGGTCCAAACACTTTATGACCTTTTCTGAAATCATGTTCTTCTGACTACCGCTGTCGACATTGAAATGAATTGGATCCCCCTTGACCCACATATGTGAGTGAAAGAGGAATTTCCCTTCCTCTAGTTCTTCTGGTTCGCTTGGTCAGAATAGGGTGGTAGCGACAGAGGCAATGGGTTCAACATCGATAATCTTGTTCCCTCCTTTAGTATTTGACTCGGAATCAGAATTGACCTCTGATTCAAAAGCCTTCATCTCATCCATGGGGGACTTCTTGGAGTGGCATTCTTCAGTGTTGTGCCAAGGACTTTTATGGTACTCACACCATTTTCCCATGTCCTTCTTTGTCTTCTCATTGCCCTTCTTGTGTTGCGGCTTGGACTGGTTGTCCTGAGGGAGACCATCTTGACTTGGTCCCTTTCTATGTGGTTTGGGGTTGCCTTTACCCTGCTTCAGCTATGAGGGGTTTGCATATCCAAACTCTCTCTGTTTCTGCTTAAATTTCTGCTCGGTCTAGACAACGTATCTATAAGTTGTGCCCAATGAGGCAATGTCCATGAACTCCATTTCTGTTTGAATTTATCTATGCAAATAATCGCAGTATTTTATCACCAGATGACGCTCAGAGTCTTTGATACCCAATTTGGTGCATAGGGTATGGAAAATATTGGTGAAATTTGATACTTTCTCATCTCTTTCTTGACGTCAGGTGGTCCATTTGGTGTACTGGTCCTCGTAGCTTCCAACAGGGTAGTACTGTTCTTTAATGGCATCCCAAAAGGAATCCCATGTAGGGGCCACCATAAACATTGTAGATTCATCCATGACCCTTTGCTCAGAGTAAGTATCCCACCAATCTTTAACATGGGAACGACCTTGAGGAGTGAAAAAGTGATATTTTCTCTATCGGAAAAATTGTGGACCGAAAAATATCCTTTGAGTAGATTCAACCATTTATCTAAAACACCCACATATATCAGTCCTTCAAATAATGGAATATACAAATTTGCATGTATCTTGAAGGGGGTTGCATGGCCGCTTGATGAAGATGCTTCTCCTGTGGGTAGCTGTCAAAGGATCTGCGTGAAGTTGTCCATCATTTCGTTCCTTTGTCACGCGAGGGCTTCCTCGAGCAACATTTTAATAGGATCTCATGTGTTGGATTACTGAGAGGGGGGGTGAATCAATAATATAGAAATTGATTCCCTTTTAACCATATAATGCAAGTGTTATATCAGTGTAGAATTATCATCCAATAATTGCAGAGTAAATAAACAATTAACAAATGAGCAATCATACACATACACAGTACACCGGTGTTTTTATGTGGAAACCCAAAGCGGGATAAAACCACATAATGATTTTTCTTATATGTCTTGAAGAATTACATTCATTGGAAGCACCGACTTCCTTTTTTTTCCAGCTGCAATTGGAAGGAGGTTCCAACTCCCTAGTTTCTCAGGCTACAACCTGAGGGAAGATCCAACTCCCCAATTCTCTAGCTACAACCAAAAGGAGGCTACAACCCCCTAAGTTCTCCATCTACAACCACCTTTCCTTGCCCTGTCCAACTGCCCTGAAATATAAATGCCAAATGTAGACAACCTTTCACTATCACTGAATCAACCATTGCCACTGTCAACCTGTCACTATCAACCTGTTCCAATAACTTGTAACAACCTGTACCAATCAACCTGCACCAAACAACCTATACCAATAACCTGAACCAACATGTACCATGCATCAACCATGCATCAACCTTGACTCATTAATATGTACCAACATCATCAACTATACACCTCATGTATGTGCCAACTCATCAACTACTTGTCTCAACCATGTACCCAACATGTACCTCAACCATATACCAAAGACATACACCAATATAAACATCAAAATTTATCTAACAATTCATCACTCTATCCATAAACCAAATACCATAAACCCTTACATCAAACCATGTGCCGCAACCTCACTATTATGTAGCCTCAAGCTAAACCAACAACTTTAGTAACACATCACAACCAAAATACCAATACCTATATGCCAAATACCAACAACAAAATACCAACTGTATCCCTCAACAAATATGATATATGCAGCAATACTGAAAATCCAATACCATCTTAAGAGATAAAACCTATCTCACAAAACATACCTCAAACAAGATGTGCCATATTTCTCATAAATAGACCCCAACCATGTTGTTGCCACGATTTTTCTGCTGCACTTTTTCTGTCGTGATTTTTCTACCGCACTTTTTCTGTCATGATTTTTCTGCCGCACTTTTTCTGCCAGGATTTTTTTGCGCACTTTTTCTTCCTTGATTTTTCTGCCGCGATTTTTTTGTCACACTTTTTCTGCCGCACTTTTTCTACTGCGATTTTTTTGTCGCACTTTTTCTGTCGTAGTTTTCCTATCGCACTTTTCCTGCCACACTTTTCCTGCTGCAAATTATCTCTATCAATAATACCTTCCCAAATAACCTTTCACAAAAATAGATATTCAATGATATTCAAGTGTGTTTAAATGAGAGAGTTTTTTCTCTTATTTATACTTTCATGTAGCATTACACTTTCCTTATTTTAGGGATTTCTCCATTTAATTTATTATTTAAATAATTTCTTTTGCAAACACTTGACTTTTGGGGGCTTCTATATGAGTCATGAGGGTTCTTCAACTTTATATGGCCATAACTCTCTAATCGTGAGGAGTTATGTGACGTTCCACATACCACCGAAAATGGCATGAAAATCACTATCCATCTAGGATAGTTTCATTGACAAATTCACTGACATTCATCTCATTATTCCACAATTAAGCATGGGTTCTCTAACCATACTTCTAGGATAACTCAATTTTCAAAGCGTCTTCCCATGAGGGATTTCACCATAAGCGGACCACTTTGGAGTTCATCCATTTTTACTTCTTATCAACCATGACAAGACAATAATGAGTCATATTTACATAAAAATGTTTTGGGTCCATTACCCAAAACTTTGTTCTATCGGGCTTTCTTCAAGCGTTGACATCAATGACAACCAACCTTAATCAACAATCTCACCCTTCGGCATTGATGGAAACACTCTAATGTAATACTGAAATCATATCACTCATGCTTCCCCCTAGAACCATGCCTCTATCCTCTGCATCTCTGTGACCATTGATCCCCCTCGAACCATGCCTCTGTCCTCTGCATATGATAAATATCCCCCCCTTTGTCATAAATGACAAATGTATCTTTCCATCCGGGGCTTGTCCCCCTGACTGAAATACCATCTTTATGGTGTTTCCTCGTGTACATATAAGACATATAAGATAAGAATTCAAAAGCATTCATTTTGGAGTAGAAATAACTTCGAGTCTCCGACAAAGATACTCAAAGGCTTCCCGTGGAAGTGGTTTTGTAAATATGTTTGCCACTTGTTCTTTTGTGTCCACATACTCAACTCTGATGTTCTTTTCTGCAAACGTTTCCCATAGAAAGTGATACTTGATTGGAATGTGCTTTGTCTTGGAGTGCATCACTAGGTTCTTTGAGATATCGATGGCGCTTGTATTATAACAATAGATTGGAATGGGCTCATCATACTTAATTTGTATATCTGTCAGATTTTTTTTCATCCAAAGAACCTGTGTACAACATGTTGTTGTTGCAAAATACTCTGCCTCGGTTGTAGATAAAGATACTCATGATTGTTACATGCTTAGCCATGATACTAAACACTCACCTAAGTAGAACGTTTCTCCACTGGTGCTTCGTCAGTCATCAATACAACCTTCCCAATCTACATCTGTGTAGGTAATAAGTGATTGATCCTTTCCTTTTGGATACCATAATCCAAACTCTTCTGTTCCTTTGAGATATCTGGAAATCCTCTTCACTGCTAATACCTGTGATTCCTTTGGTGCTGCTTGAAATCGTGTCACCTATCCAACTACCTGCATTACATCTGGTCTGGATGTTGTCACATATAGTAGGATACCAATAATTGACTTGTATTGCCTCTGATTTGTAGACTTTGAATCATCATCTTTTCTTAACTTGCATCTGGTTTGCATGGGAGTGATAATTGGTTTGCAATCTTCCATTATTAACCTCTTTAGAATTTCTCTGATATACTTGGTTTGAAAAATAAAAATTCCTTGGTGGCTTTGATGTATCTGAAGTCCCAGAAAGAAGGATAGTTCTCCAAGTAATGCCATTTCAAATTCATTATGCATATCCTTTGCAAATTTTTGGCTTAACCTATCATCATCACTACCAAAAATAATATCATCAACATAAAATTCAATTAATAAAATAGTATCTTGACTTACCTTGATGTAGAGGTTTTTGTTTGCACTTCCTTTTCTGAACCCTCCCTACTATAGATATTTATCCAATCTAGAGTACCATGCTCTAGGAGCCTGTTTTAGACCATACGAGGCCTTCTTTAATATACACACATAATCTACGTTCTCTGACAACTGAAATCCTTCTGGTTGTTCAATGTAGACATCTTCTTCAAGTTCCCCATTCAAAAAGTTGATTTTACGTCCATCTGATACACTTTAATATTTGTGGAGCATGCATAAGCTAAAAGCAATCAGATTGCTTCCATTCTGGAAACTGGGGCAAATTTCTCTTCAAAGTCAATTCCTTCAACCTGTGCATATCCTTTACATACAAATATAGCTTTGTTACTTGTAACATGTCCATATTCATTCAATTTATTCCTATATACCCACTTTGTGCCGATCACATTCTTATCCTTTAGTCTTGGAACCAATTCCCAAGTATCATTTTTATCTATTTGATCCAATTCTTCATCCATGGCCTTATTCCAAAATTCATCCTTGCTGGCCTCTTCAAAACAGGTTGGTTCAATCATAGATGAGAGTGCTAGGTGCGTTTGTTCTGGTGAATAGATTCTTCTTCTAGTCTCAACTCCTGCATCTTTATTTTCGATAATATGATCTGAAGGATAATTCTTTTGTACTCGTCTGTTAGGTGTCTTTGGAGGCACTTGCTGAAATTGCTCTTCTTTTTCTATCGGATCTTCTTCATCTTCCCCTTCTACTTCCTTTTCATCTTTTCCTTCTTCTTCGTAAAGCTGTTGCATTGATTCATTTTCTTCTTCCTTTAATTCTTGTCTACCTGTTTCATCAATTGTTACGTTGATGATTTCCACAACTTTGTTCAATCTTAGTTTGTAACACTTGTATGCTTTCCTTGTACTTGAGTAACCAATAAGTACTCCTTTTTCCACACGAGAGTCAAACTTTCCCATTCTTCCATCTTCTCTTTTGTTGTAGCATTTGCTCCCAAAAACTCTGAAGTGCTTCACATTTGTTGGTCTTCCTTTCCATAGCTCATAGGGAGTTTTGTCAGTGTTGTTTCCGAGCATTACTCTGTTTTGAATGTGAACTGCTATATGCACTTCCTGTGTCCAAAAAATATCCGTCAATTTGGAACCCATTAGCATTGTTAGAGCCATTTCCTATATTGTCATGTTCTTTCTTTCAACAACTCCATTCTATTGAAGTGTCCTAACAACAAAGAATTTCCTTTTTATTCTGACTACTACAGTAGTCCATAAATTCATTTGAAGTGAACTCTCCTCCATTATCATATCTCAAGAATTTGATTTTTGAATCCATTTCATTTTCATCCATTTCCTTGTAGATCTTGAAGTTTTCAAAAGCTTATGACTTATTCTTGAGAAAAAAACTGCAGTCATTCTTGTGTAATCATCAACTAATAACACAAAGTAGTTCTCACCTTTTAAACCCTTTGTTGTAGTTGGTCCAACTAGATCAATATGCACAATTTCCAGTGGCCTTGTCATTGAATATTTCTTTGATTTGAATTTGGTCTTTGTTTTCTTTCCTTTTTGACAATGCTTGCATAAAGTGTTGATTGGTTTCGTGATCTGGGGAATTTCTCTGATTGCTTCTCTTTTGATGACTTTGACAACGTTATAAAAATGTACGTGACCCATTCTTCCATGCCATAGCCAACTTTCATCTTCCTTTCCTAGAAAACACTTTTCATTTCCAATTTCACTCAACACGTATATGTTGCTTGAAGTTCTTGTAGCTGTAGCAATCAATTTTCCTGAACCTTCATTTCTTATCTCACACTTTTTTGAATCGAAAGTAACTTAATGACCTTGGTCACATATTTTAATCACACTTAGAATATTATGTTTCATATCTTCTACTAGTAGAACATTTTATTCCTTTGTATTCTTGTTCCCAATTCTAACTATTCCTTTTCCAATGATTTTAGGTGAATCATCATTTCCAAAGGAGATTGATCCATCTCTTTCCTTTCCTAAAGTAATAAACATGTCTCTATCACCTTTCATGTGTTTTGAATAACCATTGTCAACATACCAACCACGTTTCTTCTTCTTAGCTTGTAGAGAGAGTGTGAATTCTTCATTGCTATACTAATTCTTCTTTCTTATCCGTGTCCTTTTCTGACGTTCTTGTCTGTGATTGTTTTTATTCTGTTGCGGTTCTCTAGAAGGGATTGTCATTCTGCAATCTTTGGCCATGTTTCCAAATTTGTTACATTTGTAACATTCCACTTCAATGCTCAAGGATTCAAACCTGTTGTAACTTCTTCTCTATGTTTCACTAGGCCTTCTTGGATAACCCTTTTGTATATGACTTTCAAAGTTGTTTATGTTCCTGTTGTTAGCTCTGCAATTCACAGCTTTATGTCCAAAATTATTACACGCATAACATAAAACAAAAAAGATAGTTTGATACCTAGGAGTTGAAGATCTTATGAAAGGAGCTACTCTTATGAATTCTTCTTCTTCCTGAGGCCTATCTTTCGGTTGGTGATTCTGAAATATGAATCTTCTCGGTGGAGGAGTGTCCCTGTAATCTTCCTTGTAGATCTTCCTATCCCCTTTGATTATTTCTGCATATATTTTTGGATATGTTTCTTGATATGTTGTTTTGGATATTGATCCTTTTTCTGTCTGATTATATCCAAGTCTGGACTTGTCATGATGAGGTTTTTGATTGCTGATAATGCCATCCAAAACTTTTGAGTTGTTATGCATATTTTTCTTTTGAAGATCCTTTCTTCATGTGACAATCTCTGCTTCCAAATTTCCAATGATCCTGTCTTTTTCTTCTAGTTCTTCTTTGAGTGTTTCTTCAATTATTTTATCTTCTTCTATTTGAACCTTCAAATTTGTGATCATTTGTTCTAGTTCTTGAGTGTCTTCTTTCTTGTCTAGTTCCGCTTGTAGTTTCTTGTTTTTCTTCTTTTCTCTTTTGATAACTTCTATGGCACACATCAATTCTTCTTGGTAGTCAACTTCTGCCTCTTTATATTCTTCTTCAGCTTCGTCATATTCTTCTTCGCAATTTTCTTTATCAGAGTCTTCTACTGCCATGAATATAACTCCTTTTGTCTCACTGTCACTGACTTCATCTTCATCTTATGATGAAATGTTTTCTTTGGTGCATAAGATTTTCTTGAAAAATTTCTTTGTGGTTCTTTTTCCTTTATATGTTTGTTTGTTATTTGAGTAACTTTCATCATTTCTCTTTTTCTCATGAGGAAATTTGTTAGCAAAATGACCAATACCATCACAATTAACACAAATCAAAGGAATCTTACCTCTATACCTGTCGTTGGTTCGCTTGTTCAATCTTTTGACAAAGTTGGCCACTTCTTCATCATCTTCCGAGATGTCACTGCTGCTGCTAAGTTCTTTTTCTTTTTGCTTTAACTTTTTGGATGCTTTGAAGGCTCCTTCTTTTGTATTTAGATTTTCCTGTTCAATTATCATTTCATATGATATGAATATTCCATGTAATTCGTCCATTCTTATTGAGTTCAAATATTCTCTTTCTTCTAGTGTTGATATCTTAGGGTCAAATCTCATAGGAAGAGATCTTAGTACCTTTTGAACAATTACAGATTCTTCGATTTCTTCTCCCGATCCTATGATTGCATTTACTGTTTCATCAACTCGTAAAAAACAAGCTGCAATATTCTCGTCTTCCTTCATCTTAAGCTGTTCGAAATGACCTCTGTAAGTTTGAATCTTTGTTTCTTTGAATCTTGAATCTCCTTCATAAATATTTCAAAGTTTGTCCCAAATATATTTAGCAGATTTACAATGTGAAACTTTGGTGAATATTGTTTCACTAAGACCATTCATAAGTGCATTTTTGGCTTTGGAATTATTTTGACCGGGTTTCATTGCTTTGCCATTTGTTGGAGGAACTGGTGGTACTGTGTATCCATCTACATGAATTGATTTCCAAATTTCAAATCCATGTTCCTGTATATATGTCTTCATCCTTATGCTCCAAAATGCATACTTCTGTCTGTCAAATTGTGGTATTCCATTTTTATACAAGTTGTTTCTCTCCATGATCTTCCTTTCAGTGGTTAAACTGATTTCTGAAGGAACCCGCTCTGATACCAATTGTTGGATTACTGAGAAGGGGGGTGAATCAATAATAGAGAAATTGAATCCTTTTTAACCATATAATGCAAGTGTTATATCCGTGTAGAATTATCATCCAATAATTGCAGAGTAAATAAACAATGAACAAATGAGCAATCATGCACATACACATACACAGTACACCAATGTTTTTACGTGGAAAACCAAAGCAGGAGAAAACCACAGAATGATTTTTCTTATATGTATTGAAGAATTACATTCATTGGAAGCACCAACTTTCTTTGTTTTCCATCTGCAACTGGAAGGAGTCTCCAACCCCCTAGTTTCTCAGGCTACAACATGAGGGAATCTCCAACTCCCCAATTGTCTAGCTACAACTAGAAGGAGGATACAACCTCTAATTTCTCCGGCTACAACCGAAATGTGGCTACAACCACCTGTCCTTGTCCCATCCAACCACCCTGAAATGTAAATGTCAAATGTAGACAACCTGTCATTGTCACTAATCAACCACTGCCACTTTCAACCTATACCAATCAACCTACACCAAACAACCTGTACCAATAACCTGAACCAACATGTACCATGCATCAACCATGCATCAACCTTGAATCATCAAGATGTACCAACATCATCAACTATACACCTCATGTGTGTGCCAACTCATCAATTACTTGTCTCAACCATGTACCCAACATGTACCTCAACCATATACCAAAGACATACACCGATATAACCATATAAAGTTATCTAACAATTCATCACTCTATCCATAAACCAAATACCATAAAACTTTACATCAAACCATGTGCCACAACCTCATTGTTATGTAGCCTCAAGTTAAACTGACAACTTCAGCAACACATCACAACCAAAAGACCAATACCCATATGCCAAATACCAACAACAAAATACCAACTGTATCCCTCAACAAATTTGATATATGTAGCAATACTAAACATCCAATACAATCTCAAGAGCTAAACCCTAGCTCACAAAACATACCTCAAACAAGATGTGCCATATCTCTCATAAATAGACCCCAACCATGTTGCTTCCATAATTTTTCTACCACACTTTTTCTGTCGCGATTTTTCTGTCGCACTTTTTCTGCCGTGATGTTTCTGCTGCACTTTTTCTACCACGATTTTTCTGCTGCACTTTTTTTGCTGCGATTTTGCTGTCGCACTTTTTCTGCTGCGATTTTTCTGTCGCACTTTTTCTGCCACACGTTTTCTGCTGCAGTTTTCCTACCACACTTTTTCTGTTGCAATTTTCCTGCCACACTTTTTCTGTTGCAAATTTTCTCTATCAATAATACTTGCCCAAATAACCTTTTACAAAAATATATATTCAATGATATTCGAGTGTGTTTAAATGAGAGAGCTTTTCCTCTTATTTATAAATTCATGTAGCATTAAACTTTTCTTATTTTAGGGATTTCTCCATCTAATTTATTATTTAAATAATTTCTTTTGCAAACACTTGACTTTTGGGGGCTTCTATATGAGTCATGAGGGTTCTTCAACTTCATATAGCCATAAATCTCTAACCGTGAGGAGTTATGTGACGTTACACATACCATTGGAAATGGCATGACAAGCACTATCCATCTAGGATAGTTTGATTGACAAATTCACTGAACTTCATATCATTATTCCACAATTAAGCATGGTTTCTCTATCCATACTTATAGGATAACTCAATCCGCAAAGTGTCTTCCCGTGAGGGATTTCACCATAATGGGACCACTTTGGAGTTCATCCATTTTTACTTCTTATCAACCATGACAAGACAATAATGAGTCATATTTACATCAAACAAACTTGGGCCCATTAACCAAACCTTTGTGCTACTGGGTGTTCTTCAAGGGTTGACATCAATGACAACCAACCTTAATCAACATCCTCCTCCATCGTCTTTCTTTTCGTCCCCCATGGGTTGTTGTCGGGCTCGGTGCAACCGATATTGTAATGTCTCTATTGGTTCAAGTCCCAACTTCTTGTACCCAGATCTTGTCGAGACATGCACAAAGAAAAATAAATGAAGATCAGATCGCTCTGATACCATTAATCCAGATTCAGGAGAGGAATGAACTAATTAACAGACTGAATATAAAAAACACAAAGATATGAAGAATAACACAAATATCCAGTGAACAATATCTTCTATTAAATAATGAAATAGGCTGAAACTATAAAACTGCAGAACTGAAACACTTGCTCGAATAATGGTAGCTATCTCTGAGAAGAGATGTTGTTGCTACGCGCATCCATCTGAGCAAAAGGCCTTACAATGAGGCTCCAAAGGAATTTTTTATATTACTCATGAATGCCAAAACCCTAGACATCCAAAAACCTAACCCTAGAAGGTGAAATGCCAAAAGTCATGTGGGCTCTATGGGTAAGTTGGTGTAATTTGGTACCTCAACTTCCAAGGGTCGTAACTTTTGCATACGACTTATGTTTTAGGTGCGTGATAGTCCATTGGAAAGGTATTTTAGAGAAATACACATTCCGTCATCAAACACTAACTCTGTCTATAGTTTGACTGTGGCGAGCCAAAAATGGCCCTGGAAGTACAACAAGATGTGATGACATGAAAAAATACAAAATAAGCCAGTTGGATTAGGCGAGAGGCCACCCATAGCCACTTGGAGGATGTGTGGGGCTTCAGACAACCCCAGAAGTGTAGAAATCCCAAATACAAAGCAGTACAGAAGAATGTGCTGAACCAAAAAGAGACACAAGGAGCTAGTAGGAATAGGTGGGTGGCCACCAATATCTAACTCGATCAATGTGCATGTCAATCTGACTATAGTTGGTGGATCATGTGCATGATCTTGGCATCCTTCGACCATTCTTGACATATCACCTATAGCCAGTCATGCACTAGGAAAGAGGAAAATAGGGACCCTTCCTCATCATACTTCCTAGAGAGAGCATCAACCACCACATTTTCCTTACCTTTCTTGTAGATAATATCATAGTCATAGACTAACATTTTTGTGACCACTTTTGTTTCTCTAGGGAGGAAAACCTCTTTTATGGGAAATATTTCAAGCTATGATGGTCTGTTTTAATTCAGAGATGACACCCCATCAAGTAAGGATGCTACATATCAATTGCAAGAAGATTAGCCAACAATTCCTTCTCATAGGTGTATTTTCCCAAGTTTCTATCACATAGTGTATTATTGGTGAAGGTGAGTGGGCACCCCTCTTTCATTAACACAACCCAAATCCCTTTGCTCAAGGCATCACATCCCAAAAACAAAAGTCTTATTAAATTCAAGTAGGGTGAGGACTGGTGTAGTAAACATAACATCTTTTAAATCCTGAAAATCTTATCCAACCTCCCCATTCCAATTGAAGGTGTTCCTTTTTGGAAAGGTGGTGAGGGGAGTGGAAATTTTACCACTAGACAAACTTCTAGTAGTAACATATGAGGCCAATAAATCTACACAAGCTTTTAGTGGTATTAGGATGAGGCCAATCTATCATTGCCTTAATTTTCTTAGGATCAAAATGCACACCCTCCCCACTAACAATCTATCCTGAATGTTCTACTTTAGAAGCACCAAAATCACATTTAGAATTATTGAGTAACAATTGTTGATTACATAGGAGTTGTAATACTTGATCACATGTACCACATGTGGTGCCAAATTTTTGTTGTCTACCAATATGTTATCAAAGAATACTAGAAAAAAACAATGTAGAATGTGTCTAAACATTGGTTCATGAGGCTCTGAAAGGTGGAAGGCATGTTGCAAAGACCAAAAGGAATACCCAAAATTTTGTACGACTTTCATGAGTGCAGAAAGTAGTTTTGGGAAAATCTACTTCATTCATGTGAATTTGGTGATAACTAGAGTGAAGGTCAAGTTTAGTGAAGCATTGCAATGCACAAATCTCATCTAAGAGATCAATAATGACTAGAATGGGAAATTTATCTTTGACCGTCAAGTTTTTATGGACTCAAAAATTAGGACACTTGCACCAAGTACCTTCTTTTTTAAGAGTCATCACAATAGAGAAGGGTAGGGGGCATTACTAGGATGGATGATACCTACAACTAATATCTCATGGACAATATTTTGAATTGCATTTTTTTTGGTAAAAAGATGATGGTACAGGTGCACATTCGGTGGTAGGTTATCGAGAATCAATGGGATGCTATCATCATTCTCTCCGCGTGAGGGTGGAAATCATTGAGGAAGTTCAAAGACTTGTTGGTCTTTTTCCATGAATAAATACAAACCTATATGAATTATATGAGAAGCATATACAAAGGCTTGAATAACACAGAATTGTGCAATAATCATGTAATGACCTTTTTTCAGAAGACTTTCCATATGGCAGGAGTTGATTATTTTTGGAATGCCTACTTTGAGACCTTCACGCATGTAGGAATTTCGATCCTTATAAAAATTTGTGTATAATTCTAGGAAATCCATGGTGATGGGGCCTAATGTTCTCACCCATCCAACACCCAAAAAAATATTAGAATTTCCCATTTCAATGGAAAACATGTGAGTTTATAGGGAATATTCACCCATTTGAAGTTTCACATTTTCAAATTGGCCACCACATTTTATATATTTCCCATTAGCAATCATAATATGAAAGTTGTTAACAATGTTGATATAGTAGTATGTTTCTTATGCAATGCAACAATGAATGAAATTATGGGTGTTGCATTGTTGATTAAGATAATGATCTTTCGATGTTTGATATAGCTAATCAAATTTAATGTTTGAGGAGATGAACTATTAGTCAAGGCATGAAGGGAGATGTGGGGTTCTTACTCAATTCGTTAGGAATATGAACTTCCTCAATGGTTGGAGTGACTTCTTCTTGAGTCCCACCATTGAATTCATCATAAAAAATGTCATTGGAAATGGCCATAAATAATTTTTGTTCCTTAAATTCATGCCTTAGAGAATGTTTTTCACCATAGTTATAGAAAACACCCTTGAGTCGACATTCTGCTATTTCAAACCATGTCAATTTATGGACCTTGAGGGGTGGGTTAGGCTTATGAGGAGCCACCATATTTGGGTGTGGATGCAGAGCAAAGTTCGGGCATTTGGATTGAGCATAGAATACAACTTATGCTTGATGAGAAAGCTAAGTGGCCTCTAACCAAGTAGCATGGTGGTTAATATCTACTTGGGTTGTGGCTTCCTCTTTAAGACCACTGATAAATCATTGCTTAAAAAAGTAGTCAATTGTTTTTTTGTTTTGTTTTAATAACCAAACATTCAAAAGAATCAATATATTATTCCATTGTGTTAGTTTGGTGCAATTTGGTAAGCTAGCCCAAAATTTGTGTGTCTCTAATAAAGTGGGAAAACAAGGCTTTCATAATTTGTTTCCATGTAATGACCCCTAGAGATGTTTCCTTATGCCATTTCCACCATTACCAAAGTTCCCCATCTAGATAGCAGACACCAATTCAGAGTTTCAATGGGTCATCTACTATGGCATGACATGAAAAATATTTCTCCATTTGGTCAACCCAATTGGTCAAATCTAACCCATTAAACTTATTCAAATCAACTTTATGGAAGTGAGGCATGAGATTGTGAGAACAATTAAAAAATGAGAGGTCATCATTGGGACCTTCTTCCTACTCAGTACAATTAACCTTATGAGATCCTTCACCAAATAAATTTCCACCCTCCTTAGGATTACCCTTCAACTTCTCAATATGATTAAAACATAGGCCTACTTGTGAAATGAGGAACAACATACATGTTTACATTGTGCTAATTAACTAGGAGAGAGAACAAACCATTTTCTTTACTTCATCCATGGTTGACATGTTGTGGGTGTTTATCATGGGACCACTAGGTCCACCAAATATTTTATCTAAGCACGAGCCCAAGATGATCAATGTCCCAAGAGGAATCTATGGAGAGGGGTCAAAAGGAATAATACTAACATCCCCATAAAAAAATATTTACAAAAGAGACACCATAGAAATCAACGTCATACAAGGATTCTTTTGAGCTCTGTATCCTACAATGGTGTTGACAGGGCCCTCCATTTTTTAAAAATCTGTTAGGAGTATTACTCGTTTCTGAGTAGTATTGTACTAATAAAATCCCCAAATTCTTGATATTGAGAATTATGTAGGAATTTCATTGCCTAGGTAGAATCTAGGGTTTGTAGGGTTCCAAGGAAAAATAAGTTTCAAGTGCTATATCTCTCTAATATACTAGGGAATTTCCAATAATAGTACTTAGCTTCATCTTTCATGACACCAACTATGGAGGATAGACTGTACCCTTAATTGTACTACCTAATTTCCTAGTACATGAAAGTGATCTCCCCAAAGTATTATTCCCAATGTATTATAACAATAGGAGTCGAGACAACTAACAACATTATGTAAGGTTGGTTTCAAGTGCACCTAGTAAGATTTTGATATACACGAAGGTACACATAAGACAAATCTATATACATGTGTTGTATGATGCAGTACTACTTGAAGGGGTAACAATAGAGGTTACAAGGGTGTCCAATCAAGTGATGCCTCTTATATTTTCTGTGTATTCTTCCCCAATCATAGGTTTACCCACAAAATGATGAATCTTTGTGTTATATAAAGACACCAGAACACGTCTCTAGCCTAAAAAATATATTCTAAAATTGGAGTGTGTGTTGGCACAATAAAATGCTTTGATACCACTTGAGGTGTTCCTTGTTAGTTGAAAGAGAATATTCACAACAAAATAGATTGAAATATAGTTTCGAAAAGAAAATAAAAAACCAAAATTAGAAAATAACAACATTAAGCAAACCTTTATTGATATTCATAATTGAACACAATGTTCACTTGCATCTTCAAGGAGGCAACCTCTAAAATAAGCAGAGCTCCAAATACAATAATATTCACTTGACAACTCTTTACATAACTTCTACAACTATATATAGTTTTTAATTGACCAAAACCCTAAGCACCTAGTGGACCTTTATTAATGAGACATTAACCAATAACTAGTATAACGTTTTTAATGAGCCACTTGCATTTATTGACTTGACAACCAATTACATAACTTCTAATACTATATATAGTTTCTAATTGACCAAAAACCTAACCACCTAGTGGACCTTTATTAATGAGGCATCAACCAATTGACTAGTATACCTTCTTTAATGAGGCTACACTACTACCTCATGTGGCCTTATTTAATAAATATGGCCCTCAATACATTATGTAACAACCTATTCTACTAACTAGGGGAGGTAGGGTGTGACCCTGACACTAGTTGTTTATCGCTAGAGTGCTAGGAATTTGTTATCCTAAGGAGAATCATTAGTCTTTGAGGGTATTTGAGTTTCACTAGAAAAGAGTTTCCATATTTCTCTCATGTATGAACACTAAGTTGCGTGTATCATCATACAACATTTGCCCCTTTAATTTCTTCCTCCTTGATTCTTTTGGTAACCAACAAGAAGGAGAAGAAACAAAATGGGACTGTTCAATAAAGTTTGCACCCATATTTTGTCACATCTATATAGGCCACTTTAAGAATCATAATGGGTTTTGGGGAAGGAGTGTACCAACCAAAAAAATTAGAAGTTAATCAATTCAACAAGCAATTTTATTCTTGATGATCTTCTGTAAAATTCGTTTTATCTTCTTAAACATTATTTTTAATTGTCATTTAAGATTCTATTTATATAAGAGTTGCTAATATGTAAAATGTGTGAAAAAACTTTCACATGGAAGAATCATCCATAACACTTAGACTTATCCAAACTTATTCAAGTAGACACCTTCATATGCTTGGTGATGACAACTACTTAGAGACGCAAAATAAATTACATGATTGAATCATGTTTCTATTGGCTAAAGCTTGTAACCATTAGGCCTTTGGGCAATGAAAGAAATTAGAAGCAGGGTGAGCATTGAGTTTGGAAAGTATCAATAATTCCATGCTTGTGATAATGGAGATAAATAGTATCAAATTCATTATGCTTTGTCTTGCATATCACAAGCATATCTTGATATTTAAGACTTGTCTTTATCTCAATGATAATATCAAGACTTGTCTTTATCTTTCAGTGATGTGACATGTGACATATGAGCAAATTTTGCAAGAAATTAAAAGATTTTGGAATTAATGAAAATAAATTGAAAATTATGAGGATATTTGAAATATATATGAATAATAAACCTGCAACCGAAAAAATAAAAAAACTTTGAAATTGATATGAGAAATTGAAAACTTAGTAGAATATTTGTTTATAGTATACATATAAGTAATAAACATGCATTCATAACTTGAATGTAAGTTTTTTTTTTTTTTTTAATGCAACCAAGGTAGAAATGCAACCAAGTAACATTTCACGGCTTTTACATGGATATGAGTTACTTTGGAGGTATATACAAACTATAACCTTCAACCATAGTCGAGCCATCTACAAAGTACATAAAGTAATAAAATACTTTACTTTTGTGGAAAGCTTTATAATATTATTGAAAAGATTTATAAATGTGGTTTATATTACAAACAAGTGTAAACGTTTTATGATTTGGAAGATTTATAAATATGGTTTATATTATAAATATGTGTAAATGTTTTATGATTTGAATTTTTTTTTTTATAGTGATTTCATTAGAATTTGGTTATAAAAAGAATTGTTGGAATTGTAATTTTTTATTATTAAATTGTATTTTTTATTGTAAAAATGGATTTAGCGCTTTTAAAATTTACATTACACTCAAATAATGTAATCTGAACAAATTGAATTATGTGATTCTAGCAATTCGTAGTCGAATTTTAAATAAAAACGATAAAAAAAAGACGACAAAAAAAAATCGAAATCATAACATGTTTAAATTACACTCTATATTACACATTAGAAAAGTGTGTTGATCATAGATCTTAAATCTACCCATATTGTATCATCTTTTCAATACATTTTTAAAATTGACACTAACACTTTGCGAACATTAATCATGAATGATTTGATGTGAATGGATCTAATGACTTACCATTGAAACTACATCTTTAGTGATATGGTCAAA
>ML787437.1:109604-151390 GCA_009831015.1 Picea engelmannii | reverse complement strand
TATATATATATATATATATATATATATATTCCCATGTCTTCTATTGTAATTTATTTTCCACTTGTATCATTATATGTGGTATCCTTTTAAATTATTCTTTTCCATTTAATGCACCATTCTCATGTACCTAGAAGTAGTGGCCTCTCAAGAGGAAATGCTTATACTTGTCAAAAATAACTTTCCTAAAGACGATTGAGTATTTGGAGACTGATTTTCTCCACATGAAGGATATGCATAATAACCCTTCATTTGTAACCCTATCACCATAATATTCATAACTTAAAAAATATGGGATCTCAATGCTTGAATAATAATATGTTAGATGAAACATGTCATAACAAATTGATAGTATAGGGGAATTGTGGATTGTCCATACAAGTATATCGTGGAACTGAAAAATTCTCTCTTTAATGGGCCTTGAGATATCATACAAGGTGATTCCAACTTGTAACATTTTTATCTATTTGATTACAATAAAACAAAATATACATATATGTTATGAACTTGATATTTCTCTAACTTTATCACACCACTTTCATATGACTGTGACTTTTACCAAATACAACACAAATCATTCAAAAGATGGTTTATGTAACTCAAAACATGGGAGGAAAAACCAATCGTACAAGAAACTTTATATTCAATAACCAATTTTAACATTTGAGGATCATACTACTATCCCTTTATGAAGCACACACCAATGCATTAAATCCTTCAAAATGTGCACATACATTGTTGTAGCATGAATTTGGAAAATTTCATCGACCATTTATGAGATTGTCACTTCAGGAAGGTTCTTGGTCATATGTCACCCCTTCTAGTCAAACTAACTCATTAAATTGAAGGGTCCTTGGCCAAACCTGAAGTTATTGTATTCACATGGAAGTGGTTCAATATTCAAGCTCCATTTGGCTCCAAAATTTCTATAAATAGAGGCCTCCATCATCCATTTCAATAAGCTCAAGTGTGTTAATTTTATGATGAAAAAATTACTTCAAGGATTGGAGTTCCCACTTGCTCCAATCCTCTTCTTCAGCCTTCATAGTGTTATGCTACTCAGTTTTCCATTCCATGTGACCATTTCCTAAGGGGAAATGTTCGAGACAGAGAAAGAGAGGTCATATTCAATATTCCTCAAGGTGATATTCCCTTTTGTTTATTGATACATGTATGAAGATCTATTTTTCTTCCCCCCCAAATAGCTTGGCATTGTTCACTTCAATGCATTGCCATTGGGATTTTGAGCTATTTGGAAAATTAAGCATTGGTAGGAAATAGTAGATTTTCTTTGCTACTTATTTTGTGTGCATGACCATTGAGATGTTGAATCTCCACTTAGATCCTCCTCTTCTTACTAAACATCCAGTACATCGATTCTGCAAGGGGATGTCCTACGTTTTCTTCACCTTCCCTCTTATAAATTTCATTAGCTTAATTTATTTACTTTCTTCGGGTTAGAGAAAGTCAAAGTAGCTTAACTGTTTCCCTTATTTCTATCTACCTTATATTTCCAACTAGCCAAAAAGGGAAAATTTGGTCATCTTGTGCACAAATAGCCCGACAAAAGAATGACAACCATGTAGGGAAAAGGTTCTTGAAAATTATCCTTAGTTGGATTTAGAATATTCTCTTTGTTTTCTAGTAATTTATGTTAGTCATTAGCATAGTTTAGATTGCATTCTTGCATCAACTCACCATTGTGAGAATTTAAATTTTGGAATTTTTTTATTTTTTCCCTCCATAGACAAATGTGCCACTATTTTGATTGTTGTAACATAACTATGCTCTTTCCTTTTAAAAAAGGTGCATGGTCATGTTCGAGATCCTATGTGTAGGTTCCTAACCCCACATTCATGTTATTGTGCTTCTTTGTGCCATTTTCCCATGTAAGTTGCCATTGCATTGATTTTTTGGGGTTTTTTCTTGTTTAGAGAGTGTTGGATCACATTTCATTTTTTCCCATGTAATGATTGTTGATCAATTGTTGTTTATTTGATATTTTCACATGGTTAAAATGAATTATATCAAGAAAGAGAGGACACATTAATGTTTTTCATTGCATTTTTCATTTAATAATTTCCTTTTTTGGAACTTCCAAATTCAAGAATATCACATTACTTATTGCACACAAAAATTAGCATCCCTAGCAAAACAAAGAAAACAAATAATTTCAAAGCTTACACTTCAAATCTATAAAATCAAGAAGTATGGAAGTTTTACAATGAAAATCAACTCTTCAACATATTTCTATGAATCATAGCTACCACCATTGTGCGCTAATCAAGATCATGTAGTGGTCATCATAGTTATTATGTTGGTTGTGGAGCCCTGATTATGTTCATGATTCATAATTCTTGTTTCAACCATGTTTGGACCCCATTACCTGATGGGGGGGGGGGTTGTTGTACATAGTGGTACGATATTTTCATTGATGTCAACAAGGTGCATAAGAATCTAGTATAAACCCAAATCTTAGAAGGAAGAACATTAATCGAAGCTCAAAAGAGATGGCGCATTTGAAATAACAAAGGAGACAAAGTTATGTGGGTAAAGAAATCCATTTGTAAAGGATCGAGTTACAGGAACCGTTCATTCTTAGTTCAGGACAATCTAGGATCATTAGATCGAGGTAAATTTATAGGTTGGGAAGGATTACATCTAAACCCTAAGATCTAAAGAAATAACATTGTGGACAGTTGGATCAAGTAGAGGATAAATAACTTCGCCACTTTGCCACTTTAGCGATTACTAGAGACAAGAAAGAATCCATGAAATCTCGAAGTCATGAAATAATTCCAACCGTTGATCAGGAAGGAACTTCGGATAGTTTCCTAGCCGTTAGATCCAGATTTCATCTAGAATTAGGCGTTGACCACTCCGACGAAAAGGATTTTGAAACATGTAAGTTTACCCGAAGGCCGAAGCCCCGAAGTTGTGAACTCCCGTAAACTGTCAGATCAGAGGAAGAGTAGGGAAATCCTGTCAACCATTGATATGGAATGAATATTGAAACTATTAGATCATTCTAAGAGGAAGAAGGTGGTCAACTCCGACATTGACCTACTTCGTCTATAAGAAGCTAAGATAAACCAATAAATCCCAAACTCTGGAGCCCCCGAATTAACAAAAGTCATCGATCAATATAAGAAAATATCTACGGTGATATATCTATTTGACACTTCGGAAATGATCCAAGGATGGTATAAAAGTGCCAAAACTCCCGAATCCACGAAGTGTAAATCCATGATCCAGGAGGGATACATGTGACAGAAGACAAATATGACATGTATCCCAATCGGCTAGTGACAAGTGTCAAGGTATAGTTGGCACATTAGGTATATGAAAGTCAGAAATCAAGGTGACACATGGTAGCCACTCAGGCAGTTCCACATCAACAATGACATTAACAAGCCACATCACTACGGGACTACATCCTCTGGGGATATCCAGCTTCTCCTATCAACTAAAATATCTGAAGCACTGAAGGCTGAAGTCACGAATTAATGTTTGGTCATTGATGTAAGATCCTATATAATATTTCTTAATTGTCTGATCAAGTACAATGGAAGGATAGAGTAAGCATGAATCATGAAGTAAAGGCTGGAAGTCTCGAAGGATGAAGTAAAGGCTGGAAGTCTCGAAGGATGAAGTAAAGGCTGGAAGTCTTGAAGGATGAAGTAATGAATGCAAAGCCCGGAAGTTCCGAAGAACCTAGTTCCAACACCGATCACGTGATAATATAAAGAAGTTAAAGGGGCTAGAAGTAAATAATCCCTTAGATATTTGAATATGGTCCCACGTAGAAGAATAGGGGTGGAAGAAGAAAGTGCTAATAATTTTTTTTTTTGGAATGGATAAGCTCGTGGTTTCGAGCTCGCAGTCACACGCATTTTGGTTGAAGGGAGCGCCTATTGATTAAGACTCAAATTCACAAAAATTCAAGATCTGTAGACTAAAAAACCAATACACAGTCATGATTAAAGAAGAGTTAAATCATGAGCATTATGAATAAAAATAAAAAGAAAAAATGATATTTTTTTTTGTAAGTTAGAAATTATATTAAAACCTGCATAACAGAAGGATTACAACTGTCAATCTATCATAAGAGGCTATGATAGAATTGCCCTGGTGGGAAACCAATGCTGCAACATGGCCTAAAATTCAAGGTCTTCATGAAAAACTTACAGAGCGGTGAGATATAGTGATTTGTAGTGCCATGTAGGGAATTTTTTTGTATTCTGGACCAAGACAGACCAAACCCAAAAGACTGGACATTTGCTAAAATCAAAATTCCTAAAGCTGAGTGGTTGTGCAGGGAGAAAAAATTATGTAGTATATTAACTGAAAACATAGAAAATAGGAAACTTGAGCCAGAAGGAATTATCCAATGCTGGGGTCGAGCCTTTGCCCCGAGAAATCCTGATGTGCATGCATGGTGTCTCTACCAAGATTATCTCTGTCCAAGCTGGCTTGCCTGAGGTCCTGAAGGAAAGTCATCAGGATGTCCACACGACGCCATTTCTCTATTTTCTTGTGCTAGATCTCGTTAATGGAGTTCTTGATGTCCTTGATTCCACGCTTAAAGTCACCTAGGGACTCTTCAAGAGAATCCCTTTTTTGTGCAGCGGGAGAAAGTTGAGGAGAGCGGAGGAGGAAGTGGAGAGTTGGAGGAGGAATTGGGGGAGTCGGAGAAAGGAGTTGAAGGAAATAGGGCAATGGAGGTGACGGTGGGTGTAGAAGGAGGAGGAGGAGGTGGAGGGTGGCGAGGGGGGATGGACTAAGCCTGGGAGCGAAGATGAGGGAGTTTTCGAGGCTGTTGAACCATTCAATTCGACAAGCAAAGGGATTCGATAGTGGGTATAGGTCCAGGGAGTTGTCTCGAGTAGGAGGAGCAAGAGTGGGAGAAACAATAGGAGTTGGGGTGGAAGTGAGCTCGGATTCTAGAGGAGAGCCATGCCATCCCACTACCCTTCCTCTGGCCACATTCCAGGCTACTCCCCTCTTCAATTTTCCCCTAATTCGAGGCATGGAAGTAGCCACCTGAAACTAGAAAGAGAACGTGTGAGGAAAATGATAGAGGTTTCTCGACGAGATCAAGACTAGCCAGATGTAGTGACACTGCAGAATTAGTGGAGAGATGTTGGGTGTTGAGGGCCAGGAGCACTGCAAAGGCTCAAACTAGAGGAGAAGGATGACACCAAATTTTGGTGGAGGCCTAGACTTTTGAGGCCAAGGGCTCGAATGAACCTTGACGCTCCATGACTCAAGCCTAAAACCTCCATGGCAAGATAGGTGATGGGACTATGACTTTGTCCAAACCATCCCTATTAAAATTCCCATGAAATTAATCACCAAGTAATAACACCAAGCCGATAGCGAGTGAAAGTCGAGGACCGACGACCAAGAATTTAAAGTCATGAGGTGATGGAAGAGGGAGGGTGCGCCTGTGCTGGCTCCAAGTGGCATGAGACTTGGCCAGGTTTCATCCCCTCTAGATGTCTGGTTTTTGAGTTCGTAAGCACCCCATCCAGGAAAAAGGAAAAAATATATTATTTAAAGTTTAATATTATCATTTAAATGAAGAGGTGAAATGTTCAAATTTCAAATAAAAGGACACAATTCTTCTAAGCTCACACTAGTTGGAAGACTATATAAACAAGAAAGAATGGTGAGAAGAAAGTGTCTCTACAACCCATATCAGAAGATCAAAAGTATAAGTAGAGCCCAAGAAGGAAATTTGAAGATAATTATGCAGTGAGCGGTGGAAGGGAGGAGAAAGGAAGGATTTATATCCTTTACTAAGTAAAGTGTGAAAACAAGGGAGTTGGTTCTTCATAGGGTTGGTGCACTAAAGACAAGGGAGTTGGTGCTTCCTAGGATTGGTTCCCTAAAAACAAGGGAGTTGGTGCTTCCTAGGGTTGGTGCCTTGTTGGAAGCAGGCCAAAGAGGAAAGAAAGGCATGCACAAGGAAAGCGATAGATGGAAGGAAGAGCAGCACGCGTGCATGCATGGAAGACCTAACGACATTAGGGTTAGGGTTTTTGTAAAAAATTGTAATGGCCGATGAGCCAAAATTGCATATATATAGATACCTAGGAGGTCTAGGAGAGAGGGGTGAGAGATATAGAAGGAAATAGTTGTAATTTGAAGAGACAACAAAAGAGAGGAGTCATGTTTTGATAACTAGATGTAATGCTTTTGTCATATGACCCAGTTTTGTAAGTTGTTGAGCCGTATAGAGTCAGGAGGGTAGATATTGAGGGTTAGATCATAGGATGAGGAGCCTAGTGTGATCTAGTCCACCTCATAATATATCTCGACCCGACTGAGAGGAGTTGTAAAGTGCGTGTCGTTGTATTTTTGGAACTGCCATAATAGAAGAGATTAAGAGCCAAATCTTTATGGACGTAGCCTAGGAGGGGGTGAGCCACGGTAAAACATGTGTTATGTGACTGAATTTTTATGTCTCTTTTACTGTTTATGAGTAGATCTTAGCATGATGAATGACCAAGTTGATTATATCCAATGCATAATCATGAATGACAGTATATTACTTTAATAAGTTAAATAGAACCCTCAACACACACTTCTAAGATCTCCACTCAATCCTGGACTACAAACATTTGAGTATTGTAGTCACCCACTGAGACTATCTCGGGTGAGACTGTGTAGTGCACTCCATGTGCTACGTTGCCTTCTGTTTTACCAGGAGGGATGATATTTTTATAGGCTTTGTTGGAACCCTAGTAGACTTGAACCCTGGGTCATTCATGTTAAAGGTATAAACTCCGATATCAAACCAACAAATGGTTCTGTTTCTAGTTGGAACAGTATAGGATTGAGTGGATGGGATCTGTTGAAAATTTGTTAAAAGAGGGTAATATCTGTGGAAGGTGGGTCAAGAGAACATCGAATCAGAGAACAAGAAGGTGAGAATGCGTCGCTAGAAGGGGATGTTGAGACCATGGAATCCCATAAAAGAAGAGATCAAAAGCTATCCGAAGACAAAGGAGATGGAGTTTGCACAGAAAGATAACAAAAACCCTAGACTAACACTGTGCAAATACCTTGAGAAGTATGTGTTTACTGATCTTCATGAAGTATTTTTCTGTGATTTTCCACACCTACTACAGGAGTGGATATTGAGGTTGAAGGATAACCACACAAAAAACTGGATTTGACAGTTAGAGTGGACCCCAGTTCAAATGGAGCATTTACAAGAGGTGAATAAAAAATTCGCCCGCACAGTAGATTTTTGGCTTGACAGTATTGTAGCAAGATTTATAACAGAATTTGTAATAGATATTGCGAAGTTGTACAACTCAACAGAGAAAGAGTTTCTACGAGGGCCTCGATGAAGGTATATTTTATTGATGTATACTTCTATTATGATACTTCTATATAAAAAAGGTGTAATGACAATGGATTCAGACAACTAAACTTCCTTGCATGCATGGGAGAAGAGGGGAAGCACTGACAGAAAAAAGAGAAATGGAAGGAGAAGTGGATAAAGGAAAGAAGGAGGAACCATTGGACCCAATCATGATGGACGATGACCAGATCAAGCGGATCATGGAGACAGCTGGAAAGACACGTAGTGGAGTACCCTACCAATACAAGGTGAACACCAAGAAGAGAGATGTAGCTGTGAGGGAAGGCTTGGTAAGTGATGAAGAGGAGGTAGAGGATCTCCGAGCTGTGGAACAGATTAAGGAAATCCTGCGTGCAACATATGAGAGGAAGATGAGAGGTCCAAAAGAGGGAAGATAAGGCAGCAATCCTATCCATATTATTGTCAGTGTGGAACCCATAAATGCATGTATGACTAACACACCAAAAAGAACACCACAATTTAGAAAACCTAATTTTGGGAGAAGGAAGACAACAGGAAGTACATCTACACAAGGAACAACAACTAGAGGATCTAGTTCAGGAAGCACTAGTCAAGTATCTATATCGCGTAGAGGTAGTATTTCAACATTCATGATGGCCAGACACAATCCCACCATCAGGTTACCAGAATTCAAAGGAGAAGCATCGGAGGACCCATAAAACACCTGTTTATTTGTGAAAAGATCTGGGAAGAAAAACATATCATAGACAAAGATACTAAACTTTCACAACTAGTGATTACACTAAGGGATCACACACTAGATTGGTATATGAGTTTAGATACAAACAATCCATCGGGGAGAGCCAGAACAATTGCGAACATCAAGAAATTGTTGATAAATGAGTGTCAGAAACCAAGTTCAAAGGATCAATACATGAACGAGATGATATAAATTAGATAGAAACTAGGAGAATTTGTATGGTAGATTGACCAGATATTCAAGCGACTGAAAGGAAAGTTGAAATATCTCATGACATATATGCATCACAAGAACCTGTTCGTCAATTCACTACTACCACACTTGAAATATCCACTGCGACAACATAAGTTTCAGACACAGACAGAGGCTCTGTAGGCATCCCTACAACTAGAAGAAAACCAATATCAGAAGAAGGATCCAGCCATCGAAGAGTTGAAGGAGGATTTGAAGAATTTAATGTTCCAGTTAAACCATAAAAAAAGTAAGGAAAAATGAGAAGTCTTATGGTGTACCACATGCAGGAAGAAAGGACACCATAATAATGAATGCTCAACATTCGCACAGTATATGGAAGCATGGATGCCAAATTCGTTACCAATAGGAGGACTATAGTGAAAAATATGTAAGAAACCTGGCCACGATCCATATCATTTCCCAATGATGCAAAAATACCAGACAACCCTAAAGAGTTCATATTGCAACTTTTGCAAGTCAATGGGACACAATGACAAATCCTGTAGAACAATGGACTTGATGAGAGAGAGAACATCAGATGCATATAGGGTGCAGGCATAAATGATGATCGGGAAAGCCACACCTCAGTTTAACAAAGTACCAACCCCATACAACACTACACAACAACAGTATAATACTACACAATAACCATATAATACCATGCAACCACAATACAACACAACACGGCCTCAATACAACATAATGTAGCCTCATTACAATACCGCACAGTACAATCAGACACCTCAGTATAACGTGCTGCGAGGAGATTGAGATGGCTACAAAGGTGTAGGACGATCATGAGGAGGCTTTGGAAGAGGTAGAGGACCAATGGTATGTCACAATTGTCAACAACCGGGACATTATGCAAGAGAATGCCCACTTCCACCAACAACTTGTATGTATTGTCATGCATCGGATCTTGACATGGAAGAATGTCCTACGTTACTAGGAAAGATCTAGGAAAAGAGGAATCAGAGCAACCAGAATGTTTAATGGATTTCATCCGAAGCAAGGAATGAAGGATGAAACATTAACATATTTATGCACGGAGGAGATAAAACATGTAATGATGTAGATGGACAAGAGCCAGTACAACATTAGTGGGTGAAGAAGAACGTCGAACCAAGGAAATAGTTCGATGCACAAAATGAGAAGGAAACATTTAAGAAAGTGAGACATTAATTTATGAAGCCAGACACTGCGTCGACTTCAACTGTGTAGCAGAGCAAGGAAGAAACAGAGTATGAGATGCCTCCATCATTGGATCATACCAAAGAAATGAAACCCCTCAGACAAGTAAGTACAATCAAAGGATTTTTGCAATCATGTGTAAAACTATTGAATGATCCATCCTCTGTCAAAATATTGCAAAATATATTAGAAAGATGTAGCATAGAGACAAAAGGAAAAATACAACAAAAAACAGTCAATCACCTACATACAAGGAGAAGAACAAGTAGGGAGTTCAGGCTGAACACCAACATAGGAGATTTAAACATGGGATATATCATACTGGATCTAGGATCTGAAGTCAATGTATCACCCAAGAAGACATGGAAATGTAGGGGAGAGCCCACATTAGGATATTCACCCGTTCAGTTGAAACTAGCAAACCAACACAGACTTGTACCAATTGGAAGACTAAAAGGAGTGATAGTAGACCTAGATGGAGTGTGCACTAAAGAAGACTTCAAAGTGATTGAAATAGTGGATGACACAAAACCATATCCAACATTGCTTGGCTTGGATTGGGAAATTGATAACCACACCATAATCAATTTAAAGAAACGAAAAATGACATTTGATTCATAAGAATACAGGTTCATCGCTCCATTAGACCCATCAGAAGGGGAGAGGTTTGTAGAGCCTACTTTCTTGGACTTGGAAGAAATCAGCCAGTTGTACAGGACAACTACGTGAAATGTGTATTATGTAAACCCAACTACAGATGGGATACTCAGTTGGCAGAGCATTACTTCATGTGCGTCAAACTAAGATACAGGATTAGAAAACTGGAAACAAAGGCTACATGAAGTCTCTACAAGAAGATGCGCAAGAATAGACCACGCAGTAAGATGGGTAGGTACAAAAATAAGGGAAGCACCCAATTTTCATGGGGTAAACGATCTAGAAGTATTCTTGTCACAATACGAGGATAAAGTGTTAGAAAATCAGAGACTCTTAGCACTCGATATAGCACTCAAGGCCACACTTGCCAGATGGTGGGGGGCACACAAGGAAACAATCAAGGATTGTTACCAATGTAAGCGGTTACTTTGCATAATGTTTGGCATAGAAAAAAAAAGAAACCAGAAACAAAAGTACGATGGATAGGGGGCACCAATAGAACAGTTGGAGAGGTGCAGAGCACTATGGAAAATGACACCCCCAAAGGAATGACCTTACAATTTCATACACACATTAGAAGGCATACTAGCAAACTGGTATACAGACCAGGAACTACGCAGAGGAACTACGATCTAGACAATACTACAACATAATTTTGCAGTCACTTTCTCATTCGAGCATGAGAACCCCAACATAGATGAAACACTTAAGAAAATAAGAGGGGTGATATTCATTCAAGAACCTAAAGTTGAACTCATAACATAAGAACAACAATGAAACAGATAGATAGTGAAAGAACTTTTTTCATGCAACCATGTGCAGGAAGAAGCACTAGATGGAGATGATCCGTGCAATATCCAGATTGAGGAACCTGAAGGAAAAAGAGAAGTGGAAGGCCCACCTATAGAATCATAAGTAATTGTTGTGCCGATCAAGGTGAAGAAAGTCAACATTAGGATAGTTGAGAATCCAAAAATGGCCAGCATTGGAGACTACTGGGATGAGTAGACAGTGGAGAGCATAACATATTTACTACGTGAGTACAACGATCTGTTCCCCACAACGTTTACAGAAATGAAGGGAATAGAAGGGGAGATAGGTGAAATGAAGATACCACTTAGAGATGAGGCAGGACTGATCAGAGAGAGACCTTATAGACTAAATCCGATCTATAAGAAAAAAGTTAAAGCTGAGATCGATAGAATGCTCGAAGCTGGAATCATAGAACCTGTGGAAGAATCAGAATGGATAAGCCTGATGGTAGTTCAAGAGAAAAAACAAGGCAGGATAAGAATATGCGTCGACTTGAGGAAGTTGAATGGTGAATGCCTACATGACCCATTTCCTACACCTTTCACAGATGAAGTGTTGGAGAACATAGGAGGACACAAAGTTTACTCATTCACGGATGGATTCTCAGGCTACCACTAGATCAATATAGCACTGGAAGACAGATACAAGACCACTTTTTCTACAGAATGGGGATCCTACTAGTAAACAATTATGTCATTTGGACTGAAGAATGCACCAGATGGAAACAATATTTTCCAGAGTAGTCATAGCTACATTTGAAGAATTTATCCACCAGTTCCTAGAGGTATACTTGGATGATTGGATAGTCTATAGCTTGTTGAAAGACCATGTACAGGTCTTGTGGCTAATATTAGAAATATGAAGGTAGTGCCATATATCATTAAACATCAAGAAGTGTATTTTCAAAACACCGTTTGGAATACTATTGGGGCATATAGTATGAAATCAAGGCTTACTAGTAGATCCTGCAAATATTGCAGTAATCGTTAACTTTCCACCACCAAAAATAGTTCGTCAACTAAGAGAGACATTGGGATACACAGGATACTAAAGAAAATTTATCAAAGGGTATGTGCACATCACTGCGCCAATGGAGAAATTGTTAAGGAAATATACAAAGTTTCAGTGGAATGAGGATTGCCAACACACTCTGGATAAGATGAAAGAAAAAATGGTCACCACACCGATACTAGTATTCCCAGACTGGGAGAAGACATTCCACATACATGTAGATGCATTAGCCATAACACTTAGAGCTATTTTGGCGCATCCCGGAGTAGGAGATATGGATCATCCTATAACATTTGCAAGCATAAAACTGTCAGAATCAGAGCAGAACTACAACACTACAGAGAGGGAAGGCCTAGCTATGGTCCACGCACTACAGAAGTTCAAACATTACTTACTCGGAAAACATTTGGAGATGTTCACAGATCACTCAGCCCTTAAGTACCTAGTCAACAAGCCAGTGTTGGGGGGGAAGAATCTGTCGATGGTTACTACTGTTTCAAGAATTTGATTTTGAAGTAATAGTGAAGCCAGGGAAGTTGAACGCAGGACCTGACCACCTATCAAGGGTCACAAATGGAGAGGAACCTACAAATTTAGAGGACAACTTTCTGGACGCACAATTATTTTCAGTTCAGATCGTTGATGAATACTTTGCAGACATCATACCGTACTTGAGTACAAGTATTGTGCCACACGAATATAACACTGCGCAAAATAAAAACTTGGTAGTCTGGGCTATAGACTATCAACTGATTGTAGGACACTTATACAAAATGGGCGCATATAGCATTTTCAGAAGATATGTGCTAGAACATGAAAGAACAATAATTTTAGCAAAATCCCATGAAGGAATAACAAAAGGACGCTACACAAGCAAAGATATCACCCAAAAGGTATTGCACGCAGGACTATGGTGGCTAACCTTTCATAGAGACTCGAAAGATTACTGCCAGAGATGTGATGTATGTCAGAGAGTGGGTAAACTAAATAGAAGGGAAGAGATTCCTCTACGATCACAGGTAACGTTACAGGTATTCGAAAAATGGGCAATAGATTTTGTGGGACCAATTAACCCACCAACAAAGAGGACATGATCAAGGTACATTATTACCATGACAGAATACCTGACAAGATGGGTGGAAGCAACACTAGTCAAAGATTGCAGCACAGAAACAACAACACACTTTCTATTTGAGAAAGTGATCACTAGATTTGGTTGCCCAAGGATTTTGATGAGAAACCAAGGAACTCACTTCATTAACAACACTATTAAGGACATGATTGAAAAATTTGAAGTCCATCATCAAAAGATTACACCATACCATCCACAGGCAAATGGAACAGTAGAAGCCTTTAACAAAATCCTTGAAAATGCACTGACGAAGATCTGTAATGTCAACAAGGATGATTGGGACCTCAAAATATCAGTAGTATTGTGGGCATATAGGAACGCATGTAGGAAGTTGAAAGGAAACACTCCATTCATATTGGTATATGGACCAGAAGCAGTGGTACCATTAGAATTTCTGGTACCCAGTCTGCGCATAGCAGCGATTACGAACATGAGAGAACGAGGCGCAGTGAAGGATAGGATGAATCAATTGATGATCATGGAGGAAGATATGATCCTAGAAGGGTTCCACCAAAAATTTCAGAAAGCAAGGGACAAATCTTTGCACGACAGACATATCAATAGGAAAACTTTCAAGGCAGGCAACTTAGTGTTGATGTATGACAGTAAATACATTTAGCATCTAGGAAAACTCATAATGCACTAGTTAGGACCATATGAAGTAAAAATTGTCACAGATGGGGGAGTTGTACAATTGAATGAATTAGGAGGCTCAAAACTCAGAGGAATGATTAATGGGAGTCGACTGAAGTTGTATAAGGACATTCGACCACCCACAACTTGAATGTCACCGCACAGTTTGTGAAAAAAAAAGAAAAAATATATAGTATAGGATATAAAAAAGGTACCAGAAGAGGCACAGTGCGTCGAAAGGAAAAGGAGCACGCACACTCGAGAATACAATCCTAAGGAAGACAAGGCCAACATTCAGTTCAACGCAAAAAACAAGTGGGAAAGGAGACTACAGAAAAAGAAGCGTAAAAGGATGAAGGCTAGCGGAATTGAATGCCGAAAATGACTGACAGGATGCCGCATTAATCATGCCAACTGGAGACAATGAGGGAAATTAATGGAAAGTATGAAGGAACCAACAGTTCATTGAATCTATAATTGTGGTAACTTCTTCGACAAGCTTCACATGACACCCATACAAAACAAGGATGTGGGAGAAAAAAGCTTATTGTGAAATTGGAAAAGGAAAAGAGAGATAGAGCATACACAACATAGAGTAAAAGTTGCATAGTTTATAGAGGTTGCAGAGGCTACTGAGCTCAACGAATGATATTTTTTTACCACCATGGCACCACCTAAACAGGGATACCTGAGCTAGATTGCCAAACAACCCTGATTTAGGACCAGAGCACAAACGTAGTCACAGGAAAGCGAAAAACTACCATCTCAGTCGCCAAAATTCATCAATGTGGATGAAATCCCATCGCTAGATGCAACAATGGGCAGCCCCACACACATCGAAGAAGAAACCCAACATACAACACATGCGGGAATGGACATTGATATGCAAGAAGAGGGTCAGGGCCAACAGAATGAAGATGCAGACAACCAAGTGCAACCAAAAAAACCCATAGAAGCCCCGAAAGTCAACGAGATGGCTCCAAACCAGAAAGAAATGGTCGTGCCAGAAGAATCACAGACAACTGTATCAGAACACCCACATGAGGGAGTAGTAGAGGATGTCACTAGCTGACCAGAGCAGGTTTCCAAAGAAAAAACAATGGAGGATGGAACCTCGAGTCAGCCACCACAACGAAAGGACAAGAAAAAGGTACCTAGGTCACCACCTAGACAACACGCTACAACAATTGTTTTGCTGCGCATACTAGAAGGGGGATGGGTAAAATCATATTTTTTAGGGTATGTAGGGAAATTAAATTACTCAGACCATGATGTAATAGACACATAAAAGTTCCCAGAGTTCACTAAGCAAGTCTACCTACAGACTATGGGCATAGATCCCTTTGGGGAACCAATTCATCAACCAGTCCAATGGGTAGCAGGACTAGACAAAAATGGGATTTTAGGTCTGTTGGACCTACCAAACTTTGGAAGAGGCCAATATGCAAAAAATTGCATCAAGAAGTTGATGGAATTCACACATGGCGAAGATCTGTGGCTGGACTAGCTCATCTCAATAGACATAGGGCTCATTGCACACATCATAGGGCTTCCATCACGGGGCATGGATCCCGCACAGTTCCTAGAAGACAAAACAAAGGAGAAATCACTAGCCGAGGAGATGAAGAAGAAATATGGCACTGAGAGGGGGTCACGCAGAATCATTATCAAGTGAATTAGTGACATCGCAACAAGAATGGCCACGAAAATCATGGAATGCAAGTTGCTCAGAAAATTCTGCAAGGAGGAAGTCCCAGTCGGGGTTGTCACAACTACAACAAAGTGTTCCGAGGGCACCACAATCAACTGGGCCCCTTATTTGTTGAATCTGTTCTTAGATGATTGCAAGGAAGCGTAGGATCTAGGGACCAAATTTCATTATTCATGGCTGATCATCCTGATAGCCATTATGCAATGGAAGGAGATAAATTACGCATTTTTCGCCACAAGACCCAAACCCAATCACAGAGCTCGATACTTATCGATTGGAGCTACTTCAGATGCCAAGAATAGAAGAATGAATGCAACCATATTTGAAGGATATCTCTACGACTTACAAGAGACCATCGCCAACACTTGGAGGATAACACTGCAGGCTGTTGCAAACTATCAGGGCATAGCTAACTTCAAAGCCACTATACATGTGATGTGAGGTAGGCACAAAAGGACCTGGAAAAGCAATGGCTACAACTGTGCTACTGCATCACGGAGGGGGACATACAAGTGGCCATTAAGGATTGGGAAGACGAATGGAGGATTCCGGTCCTCACTCGAGACATTCCCGCAGAGATAGAGGAGGAGGTAAGATAGGAACACACACATTCTGAGGAGGAAGGGTAGGAACAAACACATCCCCAGGAAGTCACAATGCCCAAGAAACCAAGGACAGGTTAGAATAAGCCACACCAGAAGAAAGGAGGGTCATCCAAGACAAGAGTCCAAACGGGGAACAAGAACAACACATAGGCACCCCAAGTATAGCATAAACAAGTCGAGGAAGCACATGGGACTACATCAAGTCCCACTCCACAAGGGCCAGGCCAGCCTAAGCGACCAACCACCCAGATGGGGGGTGTGTGCAAGAAGACGAAGGTTCATAGAACGCCTCCTGAATACACGATTATGTAGGATGATGCAGAAATGGTGGCCTAAGTGGTTCAGGATCACACATTCAAGGATTTTGAGAATGATGAGCGCAAAAGGGACATAATTGAATAAGTGTTGGCATACACGTGGAAACTCCTCAGGCAGATCGGGGAAGCGCAGGCAACCAACAACAACGTCGAAACGGGCCCGTCAACATCACAGATAGGAGTAGAACCTGGAGCAAGTGAGTGGGACACAATCCAGATGATAACACAGTTGAGTTCAACATTTCACGTCACACCCATCATGCTATGCATGGAAGAAATTGTGGGGCAGACACCCTTGAAGGATTTGTCTCAATTGCAGTTGGTATTGTCGCAGATACCAACCAAGGCACTGTATAAACTATAGGTCGACGTTACCTAGAAGGTACAGTCTCGTGCACTAAAAAATACAACTGAACTGCAATAGGTATAGGATAAACATGACGAGATGGAATTCGTATTTGAGTAGGCCAAGCTCGAGACCAAATAGGAGAGGGAACACATGAAGGGACTAGAGCAGAAAGTGGTCGTATCCTACGAGAAGATTCCAAAGACCGTGCCAACGACCGCAATCATGACGACAGGGAAGATTGATCAGATTGTTCAGAAAATCAATCAATACCAATAGGAGATCAAGAATCTTCGAGATCAACTCACACCTACCACTCCATCAGAGGTGAGGGAGCAAATGAAACATGAGGAAATAGAGCAGATACAAGAGATATAACGACAAGTCCACACAACAGACGACTTATTCGAGAAAGAAGTGAAACTCTAGGAAAAGTTGGAAGAGGATCAACGGGTCCATCAATGGGACCAATAAGGAGAAAGGATAAGTGGAGATATCCATCACCTCAAGCAAAGGAAGAAGACATTGTCAATCACAGAGTGGGTCAAAGGGGTGCAAGACATGAAGAAACTGCAGGAAGAACTCATAATTGTGCAGACACACAAAAAGGAGCTCCAGGCTCAAATGGAACTGATCCAGGAGTGAGCAACAAAGGTCATTGCATAGGAAAAGGAAGCCAAAACATATATGGCACAGACCCAGGAAGAATGTGCAAGGTTGGTCAGTGACGAGATTGCAGTGTAGGTATTGTACGCACTCAAGGAGAAGACCGCATAGGCCCAAATGCAAGCAATGAATCTCATGGAGAAGTTCCAAGAGATCACCAGGGAGATTGACAAAGCACACAGAGGTTAGGTGGCTCGGGACGAGCCACATGTCAGTGTTGGGGGCCTGTTGGAAGCAAGCCAAAGTGGAAAGAAAGGATAATTTGGGAAGAAAGGCATGCATGAGTAAAGCGACAATTGGAAGGAAGAGAAACACACATGCAAGCATGGAAGACCTATTGAAGTTAGGGTTAGGGTTTTTGTAAAACATTGTAATGGATGATGAACCAAAAATTCATATATATAGATACCTAGGAGGTCTAGGAGAGAGGGGTGAGAGATATGGAAGACAATAGTTGTAATTTGAAGGGACGACGGAAGAGAGGAGTCTTGTTTTGATAACTAGTTGTAATGATTTTGTCATGCGACCTAGTTTTGTAAGTTGTTGAGATATAGAGAGTCAAGAGGTTAGATATCGAGGGTTAGATCATAGGATGAGAAGCCTAGTGTGATCTATTATTCCTCATAATAGATCTCAACCCGACTGAGAGGAGTTGTAAAGCGCGTGAGACTGTAGTTTTGGAACTGCCATAATAAAAGAGCTTAAGAGCCAGATCTTTGTGGACGTAGCCCAGGAGGGGGTGAACTATGGTAAAACATGTGTTATGTGATTGAATGTTTATGTCTCTTTTACTATTTATGAGTAGATGTTAGCATGATGAATGCCTGAGTTGATTATATCACATGCATAATCGTGAATGAAAGTATATTTCTTTAATAAGTTAAATATAACCCTCAATCCACACTTCTGAGATCTCCACTCAATCCTAGAGTGAAAACACCTGAGTATTGCAGTCACCCATTAAGACTATCTCGGGTGAGACTACGCAGTGCACTTTGTGCGCTGCTTTGCCTTCTAGTTTACCAAGAGGGCCGATAGTTTTACAGGCTTTGTTGGAACCCTAGTAGACTTGAACCCTCGGTCATTCGTGTTAAAGGTATAAACTCTGATATCAAACCAACATGCCCTCAAACAAGGGAGTTGGTGCTTCCTAGGGTTGGTTCCCTGAAGAAGGGGATTTGTGTCTGCAAGAGTCGGTGCTCTAAAGAGGATTGGTGTCCTTCACAAAAACAAGATTATTCTTTATAAACTTTGTAATGCTTGTTGACATATACTTAAATAATTGATTATTTAAATACAAAGTCCATTGTTGATCAATAGTTATGATAATTAGAATAACAAATTAATTACTAATTGTTTAAAAAGGTAATACTAATTCACCCTCTCTCTCAGTATTTCCAACAATTGGTATCAGAGCATGTACCTTCAACACAATCTAATAACTGGAAGGTAGATCCTGAAAGAAATGGATCAACAAGAGGGAATGTCTTCCAACAAAGCACCATTGTTGAACATAGATGGTTATGCTTTCTGGAAAATAATAATGAAAAGCTTCATCTTGACTCTTGGTTTTGATGTTTGGCAATCTATAGTAGATGGTTACACTTCACTAACTACTCCACCCACAGATACTATAGGAAATAATATTTTCAATGACAACTCAAGAGCAGTCAATGCCATTCTATGAGGATTAACAAATCCTATATTTGTGAAGGTAACGCATTTTAATTCATCTAAACATATCTATGACAAACTAGAGGTTATATATTAAGGATATATCAAAGTCAAGGAAGCCAAACTACAAATATACAAATCTCAGTTTGAAAATTTGAAGATGAAAGAAGTAGAGAACATTGTCGAATACCTTCATAGGGTAGATGAGGTAGTTAACTCAATCATAGAAACATAAGAAGAACTTTCAGAAAAACCTATTGTACAAAATATCTTAAGGTCATTGCCTATGAGGTATAATGCCAAAATTTCCACAATTGAAGATAGTCCAGAACTTCAAAAACTCACAGTATATCAGCTCGATGGAATTATTACAACATATGAGATGAGAACATGGAACAAAAACCCATCAAAAGAAGAAACAACCTTTAAGGAATCTAAAGCAAAGGAGAAACACGAACATATGTCTAATGAAGATTAGTCAGACATATCAGATGTAGAAGAGGCCAACTTTATAAAGAAACTCCAGAAAGGATTTGGAAAATATGAAGGAAAGTTACCCTTCAAATTTTTCAACTGTGGCAGAATCAGACACTTTTCTAACAAATGTCCCTATCCCAAGCAAGAGGATAATGATGATGAAGAAGCCCAAAACCAGAAAAACCGATACAAGAAGAAATTTTATAAGAAAAAAAAAAACTTATACTCCAAAGAAGACATGAAATCTTCAGACATAATTGAAGATGAAGATTCAAAGATTCTATTTATGGGAAAGAACATTCAAAATGATAATACAGATAATGAAGAAAACTCTGAAAGTGAAGGTGAAGTATATCTAGAAGCTACTTAGGGAAAAACTTCAAGAATTTGAAGAATAACATCAATCAAGAGAAATAGATGCATCAAGAACCATCAAAGAATCATAGCAGATCATCCGTGATTTGAAGTCCCAACTCCTGGAAGCTAAAATAATTGAAGAAGTCATTTTAAAACAACTCAATGATAGAGAACAAGTATGTGAGAATATAGAAGCTGAGATTGAGCTGCTAAAAGGTGAACTTGAGAAAGAAAATAATGGATCAAAAGTTGAACATAGTTCAAATATCTTGGATGAAATTATTAGTAGTTAGAGGTCACCAAATAACAAGACTAGTTCGGGATACACCCAAGACTTAACTTCTACATCACAATGATCTGTCAAAAGACCAATCAATTATGTAGATGCTCTTAAAATCCCCTTAAGAAGAGAAGATAATAAGTCAAGGATGATTCCATGGGAGATCGTCCCAAATAAACAAAAATCAACATCTCCTACTAAAGAAAAAGATGACAAGAAGAATACAATCACCAAAAAAATACCACTTGTTGTTCCAGAGTCTATACTTAAGGCTTTAAAAAAGTACAGTGTCTAGGCATCCAAAAGTTCGTAAGATGTAAAAAAGAGGAAGGTAGACCTTCGGGAAAGGAAGCTAGGGTTGATTTCTAGGCTGTCCCTACCTGGCTTCCAACTGTTCTTGGATGTTTATATCCATTTCAATTACAGCCCATGAATGTTCAAGTTCTACCCGGGTGTTAGCCGTTTTAAGGATGGTATTGAATATATTTAAAGTGATATGGGTTTGATCTATCAAGTTGGGTTCAATATTGGGTTGTCTTACAATAGGGACAGTCGTAGAGGAACAAAAAAATTTAAGGAAATCCGAAATTTTTTATGCTGTATCAATTTTGATTTTATAAAAGAGAACTTTAGAAATCAATATTAAAATAAAAATACAAACCAAAGGCCTTTTTCCATAATTGTGTTATATTTGAAAGAAATGGTGTATCTATTATGGGAAAAACATTAAGCTGTCTATAGAATAAGGCTCCTATCGAGAGAGAATCTCACTCTGTAAACAAAAGAAGAAAATAAGATAATAAATGGTCCGATGAAGCATAAAATATGACAACCTAAAGATTTACAGGTCTCGTACCTTCTAGTAGCCGATACAGAGGAAAAACTGTAAACAATAGATAACTAAATATTAATCATTGTAGTAGAAGTGTTACTAAATTGCAATGAAACATTCATCAGATGTATATTAGTGAAATAGGAATGAAAATGAAAGAACAGAAAGAACAAACTCATAACACAATAGTGACGGAATTAGGAATCTCTGGATTTCTTTGTATTAAGTCTCGAAAGAGAGGGTGTCTATTACAATTGATCAAAAAGGTCCAGCCCTTTTTTCTTTCTTCAAAATGTATATTTATACAAAATTCTTTTGTGTTGGAATCTCAATAGTTCCAGAGGTTTTCGGTTACAATCAAGGAGTCGAAACGTTTCGTTTCATTATCTCTGATATCATTTGGTACCCGAAACCTACCTCTTCACTTGCTACATGCAAATAATGCACTTCTCCACCAGCTATGATATCAACTTAGATGGCTCTGCTTGATTATTTGCCTAAAAAATATAGCAGTCTTTCATCAATAGCGACAACTTTCCCTCCACATGCTGATCTTTGGCATTGATAGAGGATAACAACATACTCGGTTTAATTAGCCATTTGTCTATTTGCACTATGTGTGTTTGAGTTATTTGTGATATTTTGGCTAATTCTCTTTCTTCATTTTCCTTGATATTTAGCATATATTTAGCTATATTGATCCGACCCAGTATCTCCATGCCACTTTCACCATCGGAACCCAAACAAATTTCACTTAACAAACCGAAAATTTCTTCGCAAGATTTCCTCAGCTTCGTAGCTTGTTGTTTGCCTTCGAATATATTTTTCTCCCATTCTTTCAACAAGATATTACCCCTAGTCTGCTCTGCGATGGGAAAACTAGAACTACTGCTTGCTTCCCTTCTTGTTGTGGCTATAATAGCCTCCTGGAATGCCACCTGAGCTGCTCTGGCATCCCTTTCTTTAATAGAGAGGTTTTCCAACACCTGATCGATGAGTTGGAAGTTGCTTTGAATTGTTTCCACTTTTGCAAGCAACCCTTGTTGTGCCGCCGATAACCTTTTTTTGATCTCTATTTCTTGGTATTGAAATATCCCGATATCGATTACCTGGCTTTTGGTGAATTCTAGTTTGGTCCGAAGCTGGTCTATTAATTCTCCCTACTGGCTTATATGAGTCTAACTCGTCTAAACCTTCAACTGTGTCTGTTTGAGATCGACTTTAAGTTGTTCGATTTATTTTTGATCTTTTATTCTTGCTTGCTCTAAAGTCGCACTTGCCTGATCTTTAGCAACAACCCCTATTGTAGATAGTTTAGCCTCTAGTGTCTTGATCAAATGATTCTTTCGTTTTAGCTGATCCTTTAGGGTCCCGACTGAATATTGATTCACCGTGGTGAAAGCACCCAATGTTCCTGCTATTTGTGTCGCAAATTATACTTTCTTCATATCTTTCCCATCAGTTAAAATTTTATATTTCTTAGAGATAGTACCTACCTCTTGGTAGAGTTCTTGTCTCACAACCACTTTCCTCTTCTTATCAAAGAATAATTCATTCGGAGGTAGCTCTTCAACTTCTATAGGTGTCAATGTTTTACCCAAAATCCAACCTGCGTCTGAGATTTCCTTTGTAGACTGTAGGGGGGTAATGAAGGTGATGGGATTGCCGATCTGTTTAGAAGATTTCCCAAGAGTAATGACTGAATTTGACTCGCTTGGAGGACCGAAAGCCTCGACTTCCTATTTCGGGCCCCCAACTTGCTCTTCTTTATCCTGTTGTCCTTCTTGGTTGGGCGCTGAACCTTTAGAGCCTCCAACTTTTGTTTGCTGCTCCTATGCTATCGTTGGATCTTCACCCTGTAATACTGGAGGAAGGAAACTCTGCCTATGCTCTTGGAATCTAACAACCTCGGCCCTCTCTTCGAGCGATAGGGGTTGTATTCGAGCCAAAACTTCATCATAAGATTTCGCGCCTCGGAAAATATCATCATGAGATGAATTCTTGTGCTAAAATATTTTAAGGCCACAGCTGGCCAAATGATTACTCACGACCCTGTGTGGATCGTGTTTCTTGAATTAGATATGAACCAAATTTATATCTTCAAGGGATGTTGCCTCGGCCTTTGCATGCTCGAAGTATAATAATGAATAGGTGTTTAAATGAATAGGAAAATGTGTCCATACCTTTTTTGAATGCCCTTTCAGTTCTTTACTTATACTGCCAATTACAGTTTGCTTGGCGATCTCACAACAAGCTAGCCTGTCGGGTATAAATAAGGTAAAGCATGCGGAGGCACGGAAGCACCGAAAAACCTGATGTATGAGAATTGTTTCTCCACATACCAATCGACCACTCTGCTTAAATTTTTCGTGATGCTATCTGATATCCTGGGTGGCAGATTACCGAAGATGGCAACATGCATCGGTACCATCACCCAGTTGAAGATTTCATATACAAAATCTGAATCCTTGTCCTCCCAAATATTAGAATGGTATACATGGACTGGTTCAACATCTGATGGAGCCCAGCTGCAATTCATCAAGGGAAAAGGAGTCATGGAACATACTGCATCCATGAGATATGCAGACATAAAAAATGAAGCAACTTTCCCGCTCTCTTTCTATGTCTGATATTCTGTAATCCGACTGGTCAGACTATCTGATAACATTTTATCCCAGTCAAAAGAAGAGCCTTCTGCTATTGAGTATATCAAGGGCACCCATTGGAGGAAAAAATTCCTGGTGTCTTCCTTCCCGTACAATCTACAGGTCATCATTGCTACGTATTTGAACTGTGGTTCCAAAGAAGATATGGAATAAATTCCATTGTTGTCTGCCCTGAACTTCGCTGGGTGTGAGACCCAATCCTTAATCAAATCAGATAAACATTTCGCGTATTGCTTGCATTCATTCTTTTTAAAACCATCTAGAAACTTTGCATTGTACGAGAAGTCTAACGTGGGTGGTAATTTGTACATAACCTGTAAGCTTTCTGGTCTGAAGGTCCCAACAATGATCCCCTGCTCGCTGATGATGGTTCTAGTAGGGATGTCTACATGATCTAGCGCCCATCAGATCATGTCATAGTAAGGTAGAAGACATGGCCGGGTTGCTACTTTGTGCATCTCTTCCTGGAAGATGATCTTGTATTTGGTAGTCATGTTGTCTATCTCATTGTCATTGGAATCGTCTGAGTAGTTCACCAATTGTGATTGCAACACCTCTGAGACGTATGACCAGGTTCGTACGCAATCAATGCTTCGAGGTGAAGTATCCAAAATATTATCAGAACCTTGTCCTGAAACCTCTGCGCTTGCCTTGGATACTTTTCGCGGGGCCATGACAGGGGATTGTAACTTTGCTCTTCTGCAATAAAAATGCATATACATATAGAAGTTATCTTACTGAGAAAAACTTCTCTGTGCGGGATAGAAATGAACTTTATGAATAAAATAGGAAGCAAAAGATCTATATATTTGACCATTTAACATATCGATGTCCTTACGAGTAGAATGGTCCAATCATAATTAGATATATATTTTGGCAATAAAAACCATATCCTTACTTTGCCATTTCACCTTATTTCCAATTAATGCCATAAAATTCAACGGTTCGTGGCACAAGTTGGCGCAAGGAACATTTGAAATTACCTCGTAAACTGTGCATTATTATCATTTGCATTAAACATTGATTAGGCTAGCTTGGCTTCCTTAATCAGGATTTAAATCAACATTTTGGCGTTCACCGTATCGAGACTTTTAACTGTGACCTTTCGAGCCTCTAAAACCCGAGATTGCGATGATTAGATTTAGTTAAGTGAGGACTTAATTAGATTAAGTTTTTTATTAATCATGTTTTAATTTATATCGCGACTTCGCGGCTCGGGGCTTCGAGGGTATACTTTCTGAGTGGAATGTATGCCGAGTCGCGAAATCCCGAGAGGCTTTAACCATGGTCAGACTAAACACTCTGGATGTTAACCCGAGTTACTTATGTGAGGATCTCGCGACTTCGTCTTTCGGGGTTATGACGATAATTTTTTAGGAGAGAGTAAACCCCGAGACGTGAAATCCCGAAAGCATTTGACTGGGGTTTACATGGTCCCATTCTTAGCTTTCACCTGAGGTAAGATTTTGAAACTTTTCGTGACCTCAGACATCGAGGTTTGTAAATCTTGTGACTTGTAACTCCCAAAGAGCGATATTCTGAGGTATGAAGAGAAACAACCTTGATTTCATGATAAAAGTGGTAACTTATGAAACATCACATCTCCTGCTATTTCGCATGTCGAGACTATTGAGATTTTCAGTAGGTGAATGTCACGAAGCGAAAAAGAACTTAAGAACCGACATTTGACCTTTAAAATAGATTTGAACCAAATGAAAAAGGCGACTCCAACACCACTAACAAATATCAATATATCTTCCTTGGATATTGCTATTCCTGAAATAATTTTGGACACAAAGCAATACATTGTAAATCCTATAGAAGGCACAATCCAAAAAATGTCCAAATAAGTTAGAAGTTCAATACAAATAAAATAAATTATAATCCATTCTCTTGATTACAATATTACAATATGAAATGCCTCAAATGTAATAACTATGGACATGAAGCCAATGAATGTATATTTTCAAAGTATGTCAAAGAGATAAATATTCCCAACAATAAAAAAGTATGGAAGAAAAAGAAAGCAGAGAAAACAAAGTGTAAAGTATCCCCGTATGCCAAAAACAAAGGATGTCAGTGGTATATAGACAATGGATCTTCTAAACACATGACTAGAGATCAAAGAAAATTTCTCAAGTTAACGAAGAAAGAAAAATGAAAAGTCACCTTTGGAGATAATGTTTCATCCAAGATACTTGTAAAATACATTGTTATCCTAGGGAATAAGAAGAGAATATACAAGGAATCTAGTGGTAGTTTCCCCAACAACATCCAACAATGTGTACATATTTGACATGGAAGGAGAAGACAAATGTTTTTTGGGTAAAGAAGATGAAAGTTGGCTATGGCATAGAAGGTTGGGACATGAAAGTGGATCTTCAAGAACAAACTAAATGAAAATGGGGAGATTATAAAGAACAAAGCCATATTAGTTTGCAAAGGATATTCCTAAGTGGAAGGTATTGATTTTTAAGATACTTTTTCTTCAGTAGCAAGACTTGAGGCCATTAGAATGTTCTTGGCATTTGCATGCTTCAAAAATTTCAAAATCTATCAGATGGATGTCAAGTCAGAATTCCTTAATGGAACTCTCGAAGAAGAAGTATATGTTGAGAAACTAGAAGGATTCACGTTAACAAAAAATTAGGACTATGTGTGCAAGCTAAAAAAGGCCCTGTATGGTCTTAAACAAGCCCTCGGAGAATGGTTCTCAAGGCTTGATCAATACCTACAAAAACAAGGATATAAGAGAGGGACTACCGACAACAACTTATACATCAAAATTGAGGATCAAAACATAATTATTGTAGTGGTATATGTAGATGACATCATATTTGGAAGTAGTCTTACTATACTAAGAAAAAAATTTGCAACTAAAATTCAAGAAGAATTTGAAATGTCTATGTTGGGAGAACTGTCCTTCTTATTATGTTTACAAGTAACTCAAACATAAAAATGAATATTTGTTTCCCAAGCCAAATATATGCTAAAGAAATTCCAAATGGATGACAATAAAGCTATGAGTACTCCTATGGTCACTGGATGTAAACTAAGCCTAGAAGATGACTCACCAAAAGTGGACCAAACGATGTACAAATCAATGGTTGGAAGTCTGCTCTAGTCAACAAAAACAAGACCTGACATCATGCAGGCTATAGGACTCATGGGGAGATTTCAATCCACACCTAAAGAAAATTACTTAAAAGCAGTAAATAGAATATTCCGATATCTTAAACACACCTTAGAACTTGGATTATGGTATCCAAAAGATAAAGACTTCAATCTAACTACATACACTGATGCAGATTGGGATGGCAGTATAGATGATAGGAAAAGCACCAGTGGAGGACCATGTTTTTTAGGAAAATTTCTGGTAGCATGGCTAAGTAAGAAACAAACATCCACATCACTATCCACAGTAGAGGAGAAATACATTGTTGATGCATCCTGCTGCACACAATTTCTTTGGATGAAGCAAACATTAGAATATTTACAAATAAGATATGATGATCCAATTACTATGAATTGTGATAACACTAGTGCCATAAGTATCTATAAAAATCTAGTAATGCATTCTAAAACCAAACACATCCCAATCAAATACCATTTCTTAAGAGATCAAGTTACTCAAAGAGTGGTTAAAATAGTGTATGTGGAGACCAAATAACAAATTGCAGACATATTAAAAAAACCTTTGCTTAGAAGTACCTTTGAAAATCTTCGACAAAATTGGGAGTAATTCACATACCTCATTAAAGCCAAAAAAGTCACATTAGAAGAAAAGTGGCACATCGTTAGGGGGAGCATCGCCATAGGGGGAGTGAATAAATATCCCCTCTGTCATTGCTGTCAAAGGGGGATGACATTGATAAGCAACATAAATCAAAACATTTCAAAGAAAAGGTTGCCATCAATGCCAAAGGGGGAGAATGTTGGACATAATGGTATGATATTGTCATTGATGTCAATAGGGTGCAGAAGAATCCAGTATAAACTCAAAGCTCAGAAGAGATGGCGCATTTGAAATAACACAGGAGACAGAGTTATGTGAGTAAATAAATCCTTTTGTAAAAGATCGAGCTACATGAACTGTTCATTCTTAGTTCAGGACAATCCATGATTGTTAGATCGAGGAGAAGTCAAAGGTTGGGAAGGATTAAATCTAAACCCTCAAATATGAAGCAATAGTGTTATGGACCATTGGATCAAGTAGCGGATAAATAACTTCGACACTTCGCTACTTTTCCACTTCAACGATTACTGGAGACAAAAAAGAATCCACGAAATCCTGAAGTCATGAAATAATGCCAATCATCGATCAGGAAAAAGCTTCAGATGGTTTCCCAGTTGTTAGATCCATATTTGATCTAGAATTAAGCATCGACCACTCCAACAAAAAAGAGTCTGAAACATGTAAATTTACCCGAAGGCTGAAGCCCCGAAGTCGCAAACTCCCATCAACTGTTGGATTAGAGGAAGAGTAGGTAAATCCTGTCAACCGTTGATCTGGAATGAATATTGAAACCGTTATATCATGCTAAAATGAATAAGGTGGTGAACTTTGGCATTGACCTACTTCGGTGATAAGAATCTAAGATAAACCAAGAAATCCCAAACTCCGGAGCCCCAGAGTTAACATAAGCCGTTGATCAAGACAAGAAAATATCTACGGTGATATATCTATTAGAAACTTTGGAAATGATAGAAGGATGGTATAAAAGTGACAAAATTCCCGAAGCCATGAAGTGTAAATCCATGATCCAGGAGGGAGACATGTGGCAGAAGACAAATATGACACGTGACCCAATCAGTTAGTGACAAGTGTTAAGGTATAGTTGGCACATTAGGTATACAAAAGTCATGAATCAAGGTGACATGTGGCAACCACTCATATAGTGCCACTTTAATAGTGACATCAACAAGCCACGCCACTTTGAGACTACATCCTCCAGGGATACCTAGCTTCTCCTACTAGCTAAAATATCTAAAGCGCCAAAGGCCGAAGTCATGAATTAACATTTGGCCATTGATGTAAGATCCTACAAAATATTTCTTGACCATCCAATCAAGTACAATGGAAGGATAGAGTAAGCGTGAATCACAAAGTAAGGCTAACCATTGATATACTTCGGGAGTGTTCTCGATGATTGATCAAGCATAATGAAAGGATAGCATAAGCGCATGTGTTAACCGACAATAAGTGATATGTAACACACTTGATCCCTGGGTACCTTTCCTAGGGATGGGGCATTCAAATTTTCATCTTCCTTCTTAAATCAGATCCTCCTTTTATATCTCTATTATATTTATTCTCACCAATAGCTCTCCAACCTTAGTCAGCATGCTCCTATCAGAGTTCAAGAGTGGAAGACATGCTCTGGTGAAGGATCTTCGAGCGTTCATTGGTTGATATCCACTTAGCATCCATGGGAATCCATTACCAGGTTCTCTCCTCTCGCAGGGAACATCCATTCATCACCTAAGCCAATGACGGACTCAATATTCATCTAACATACCGACTGTAGAGGGATTCAACACTTCGGCATTGAACGCTTCTTTATTGTCTATGCACGAGACCTTCCGGAGTCCCTAACTCCCGAAGTCCCATAAGCTTTCCACATGGCTCTGACCTTCAGTCCCTTTGGTCTCTCTCTAATGTTGCACCCCAAATCCTCCAGACTCCCAAAGTCCTGGACTCACTAAGTCTCGGAATCCCAACGTCCAAGACTGCCAAAGTTTCAGTCACTTCACCAACAACTTTTTCTAGGCGAGCATGTACCAAGGGCTGACACGTAGAACAGTCCAGGGGTGACACATGACACGTATCAATAGGCATATAGGGTATATGAAAATCACAGATCGAGCTGATACATGGCACATCAATCATGGGTCCACGTCACCATGGTGAGGTTGGTTTTCCATGACATGCCAGACTGATCACCTTCTAACACCTCTCAAATCTCATGATCAATATCCATCCATGTAGATCAATATATATACGACTCTTGTTACTTCGCGACTCCAGACTTCAAGAGTTTTACAATGCAAAGTCCTCTTTTCTTCCAGAGTTGGTCAACATCGGGCTAACCACAACCCGTATTTGACGGTTAGGAAAAATCCCGAAGCGTCCTCAAATCGATGGCTCTCTCTACTTCAGGCTTTAGAGCTTCTCAACACACCAAACCTCAAATTCCATGGAGTTCTCAGTCTCTGGATTAAAGTATCTAGCACCATGCGTCACCTGTATGTCGACGACTGAGAGGGATCCCAAAGGATCCTTAGATCCATGGTCCACATTACTCCACGACTCTGACCTTTAGAGGTTTTGGCATAACAACACCCCTGTCCTCCCGAAGAGGTCAACGCTGGGCTAACTACACATTAAATCTGACGGATTGGAAAGAACCCGAAGGATCCTTAAATCCAAGGTTCACATTACTTCGTGACTCTGAGCTTCATAGGTTTTGGCGTTACAACACCCCTGTCCTCCCAAAGTGGTCAACGCCAGGATGAATACACCGTAAATCCGATGGCTAGGAAAGAACACAAAGTATCCCTAGATCGACAGTCCCGGTCACTTCACAACTCCGGCCTTCGAGGGTTTTTTCTTTACAACCACTTGAGTCTCCCGAAGAAGGAATTCACTGAAGTATTGTGTGTGGGTCACTCCTCCTAAATGATCAGACGATAGGTGGGGCTCTTGACGATCTCCCACCCCCGAATCTACGACTTTCCTTTACTTCGTAACTTCAATGTTCGGGGAGCTTGATGCTATAGCATATCTATTCTCCCAAAGTATAACTTCACCGAAGTCTTCTCAATGTAGATCCAATGGTTGAGGGAACTCCCAAACGCTCTCAATCGGTGGCTCACTACTTCACTATATGGAGATGGATCCCGGTCTAGTTGGTAAGATAGGTTCATCTATCCACTAGGAAACACCCCCAACGTTAATCAACCTTACAAGTAACCATGAATCTTGGTCACCTTTGGCCGGTTTGTGACTATTTGGTCCGACAATTCTCTGAAGTCCCATATTTCTAGATTTCCGAAGCCAGAAGGACTTATCTCCCTTATGTTTAACACAGGGTTCCTGGTTGTTGGTCACATGGGTCCTTCTAAACTCTTGCGATTTAAAGACATCTTCCTCATCGCGAACTTGCTAAGGACTTGGTCATGGTGTCCTAGTTTCACAACAAAGAGTCTGAAGGAGATATCCTCTCCAGATCGACAGGGTCAGATTGATGCAATGATTTCTATCCCATCCCTCCTACAGGTTTACGTCCCAAGGAGTCTCGAAGGATAAACTGGGGCATATAGATGATCAATCAGAAACATAAGTCCACAAGAAGGTAAATGCATACACATAACTTCACCATTCAATACAAAGACCATTCTTAGATGTATAAATACATACATTCATTCATTAATCCATTTAAAAACACAAAATATGGAAATACTTATCAGAACTAGAAATCGTGATGCGACTGCTGAAAGGGGTTCTTGTTTCCACCCAACCACAGGCTCAGTCACTCCTAACGGATTTACCACTATCCACCCCTGAGCTAGACGATGATTCTCCGAGAGATAATTCTTTCTTCTATCTCAACAATAGTCAGGGACAGAGGTTACTCTCCTCCCCCCACAAGATCTTGGCAACATGTTTTCTCTATACCAAGCAAGGAGGCTTGCCTGAGTACTTCCTCAGTCACTCAACACCCTCATTTATCAACTTGTATAATAACCCTGCAAGCCACATCCTATGACCATAACATGTTTTTTTTCTTTAGTTCTTCCTCAAACTTGAGAGCTTAGTCTCTCTTCTCATTTCTTCCTCTGCCCACCACGCCTTCCTTTATTGCCTTCCTCAACAAGTTTGCATGTGGTCCAAATTCCTAGTCCATAGTCAAGTTTGAAATACTTTCAGATGGGTTCTCTACCCCATACCCTCATTAACTCTTGAGGAGGTCTTCCCACCTACCAGCCTGACTGTAATTCATCCCTGGGTTAGAGGACTATTCTGGTCTTGAGAAATTAAATCCAGCAAGGTATTGGTTTGGTGGGGGTTATCTCAACCATTCTTGGTTTCCCTCACCATCTCTTTCATATCATCCATGGTATATCTTGGAAAACCCCCGCTTTCAACAGTCATGCAACACTTATCCATTTCTATTAATAACATAAATTACATTCCTTGACCTTTTATACAAAGGTTCATCAAATCAAACATTCACACATATCGAGTTTTCCATAGTCTCTTGGTCAATATATTTATATTTACAAACTGGGGGAAACATGGGTGTTACAATCCACTCCCTCTTAAATGAACATCGTCCTTGATGTTCTATATATCAATGTGCTATGTATATACAGTAGTAAATAAAAATGGATATGCATGTTTCATGGCATCTTCCATTTCCCGCGTAGCCTCATCTGGGCCAAAGTGTTTCCACTGCACCTCTACCTGTGCAATTGTTCTGTTACTGAGTGAGGTTTACTTCCTTTATAGTATGCATTAAGGTCCTGGCAGGAATTCTCCCTCCATCTCCACCTGAATCACAGACCAGTCGATTATATGATTAGAATCATGTACATATTTCTTCAATAATGAAGCATGGAAAACCTTATGTGCCTTCATTGTGGGAGGGAATGCTAGAGTATAGGCTATAGGTCCCACTCTATCTAATATTTTAAAGGGTCCACAATACTGGGGTGCAATCGTGTCACAAGATCCCATTCTTAGGGAACTCTTCCTGGGTCTAATTCTGAGATAGACACGGTCTCCTATCTTGAACTCTCTGGGATTTCTATTTTTGTCGGCGTAACTCTTCTGCCTATCCTGAGCAATTTTAATATTTTTCTAAATATGAATCACTTGTTGTTCCATTTCTTTCAGCATGTCGGGTCCGATTGTAATTCTATCCACTGTATTACTCCAGCTGATTGGAATATTTCACTGTCTACCATAGAGGGCTTCAAAATGGCTCATCTTCAATGACTCTTGATAACCGTTGTTGTAAGAAAAATCTACCAGTGGTAGGTAGTATTCCCACTTCTTAAGCTAATTAATTACATGCATCCTTAACATGTATTCTAACATTTGGTTCACTCTTTCTGTCTATCCATCTGTTTGAGGGTGATAGGCTGTGCTAAACAACAATTTAGTCTCAAAACCAGCCATTAAGGACTTCCAAAAGCTTGAAGTAAATTTTGTGTCTCTATCGGATATAATCTCCCTAGGCATGCCATGCAGTTTGAATATATCCTTCATGAAAATGTTGGCAATATCTATTGCCTTGAAAGTTGACTTGAAAGGAACAAAGTGGGCATACTTTCTCAGTTTTTCCACCACTACCATGATGGCATCATTCTACTTGGCCGATTTTGGTAATCCGGTGATGAAATCCATGGAGATGGTTTCCCATTTCCATTCTGGAATTGGTATAGGTTGTAACAAACCTGCTGGGTGCCGGTGTTCTACCTTAACTTGTTGGCATTCTAGACACTTAGCTAGATATTCAGCTATGTCCTTTTTCAATCCAAGCCAATAGAATTGTTTCCTAGTGGCCGTGATCATTTTTTGATAACCTGGGTGACCAATATATGGTCTCTTGTAGAGTTCATCCATTATGAACCTCTTCAAGTCATCACAACTTGGAATATACAATCCATTTCTGTAGTTTAGCAGGCCTTCATCCAACATTTGATATCCTTCATACTTTATACCAGTGGGATCTTTCTTTAGATATGATGTCACAGTCTTGAAAAATGCATCTGTTTCTTGTGCATTCCTGAGTCTCTCCCTAACATTCGTTTCACAGGTGCTTACCGCTGTCAGGTGAATCATTTTCACACTTATACTAAGGGAATCGACCACCTTGTTTTCCTTTCCTTTGATGTGTTTGATTTTGAAATCAAACTTACTAAGGAGAGCCATACACCTAGCTTGTATAGAATTGAGATTTGTGTGATCAAACAGGTGCCTCAACCCACAATGGTCTGTCATAATTACAAATCTCATACCCAGGAGGTAATGCCTCCACATTTTTAAATCATGCATTATGGCATCCAAATCTAGATCATGGGTCAGATAACTGATTTCATGATCATTCAATTTTCTGGATTTGTAGAAAATTACACGCCCTTCTTGGATAAGGAATCCTCCGAGTCCTTCCTTATAGGTGTCTGTACACACAAGGAAGTCATCATCAGGGTCTGCAATATTCAGTATGGGTGCATGGGTTAGAAGGTATTTCAGTTTTTGGAATCTTTCTTCACATTTTGATGTCCAAGTGAATTTAACCCCCTTTCTCTGAAGGGTAGTGATTGGACAACCAATCTTGGAAAATCCCTTTATGAACCTTATATAGTATCCTGCTAAACCCATAAAGGACCTGATATCAGTTACATCCTTTGGGGTAGGCCATTCCATGATAGATCTGATCTTATCAAGGTCTACTTCCACTCCTTCAGAAATAACATGGCCTAAGTAATGTACTTTCTTCTAGAAAAAGTCACACTTGCTAAATTTAGCGTAGAGCTGATGCTCTCTTAGTAATTGAAACTAATTTAAGATGTTCTTCATGCTCCTCCTTGTTCTTGGAGTATATTAGGATATCATCAATAAAAAATAATACAAATATGTCTAGGAATTTGATGAGTCCATTAGTCATCAAGCACATAAATGTGGCGGGGGCATTGGTTAATCCAAATGGCACCACCACAAATTCATAGTGACCATATCTTGTCCTGAAGGTTTTTTTGTGGATGTATTCATCCTTGATTCAGACTTGATGGTATCTAGACCTTAATTCAATCTTTGATAAAATGGAAGCACCCCTTAATTGGTCAAACAAGTCATTGACTCTTGGTAAGGGATACTTGTTCTTTATGGTTGTCTTGTTGAGTTGTCTATAGTCTATGCATAGTCAAAGTGTGGCATATTTATTTTTCACAAACAAGGCATGTACTCCCCATGGAGACACGCTGGTTTGGATGTAGCCTTTTTCCATCATATCCTTTAGCTATAACTTTAGCTCAACTAGCTCTAGTGTACTCATCCTATAGGGAGTTCTAGACACTAGCACTAATCCTGGTGGAATTTCTATAGAGAAGTCAATGTCTCTCCTCGGAGGTAGACCTGATACCTCTTCTGGAAACACGTCTTTATACTCTCTTAATATGGGGTGGTTCTCTATGTTTGGTTCGTCATCCTCAACAGATTCCAACACATGTATTACACATAGAGGACATCCATTTTTGCAATACTTTTTCATTTGAAGGGTTGATATTTGTCTCACTAAGACATGCTTCTGAATCCCTTGGAGGGTTATTCTTCTCCCTTCTTCATTTTCACACTCCAAAGTTTTATGGTATCCATCAAACTTGGTTTTATAAGTGGATAACCAATCCATACCAGCCAATAGGTCATAATATCCTAGGGGAAGTATGTTAAGGGTCACTTGGGTAGGCAATCCATCCATAATGAATTGGAAAACTAGTATGACCTCTGCTACTTTTCTTTTGGTTTCAATGGCTAGTTGTACTGACCATGGCTTAACATGTCTATCTAGTTGCATTTTACACTTATCAATAGTCTGAGGGGCCACATAAATCAAATTAGAACCATGATCAATTAAAATATAAACTAGATGGTTGGTGATCATACCTTCCATCTCCACCACTGAGGCTTGGTGGTCAACTTGGTTATTATCCAAGGCTGCATAAATCCATGGACTACTCCTAGCCACATCATTGACTGTGGTAGATTCTTGGATATTGTAGACTCTCCTATTGTTCTATTGTCTGTGTGGACAATCCCTCTGTAGATGTTGTTCTCCACAACCCCAACATTTCAAGGGTTATTTCTTTGGGTTATCAGTCTTTCCCGGGGTTGCTCCAAAATGTTTATTTTGTTAAGCCCTAATATTGGCTCATTACCCCTTAATTGGGGCATATTACATTAGTAATTTTATTTTATTTATGTCGTATTTATTCCATTAGTTGTAATTATACCTCCTAGTCTCCTATATATACCAAGGAGACATTTTCATTTGGAATCATCTGGTACTTGAACATTTGGGTAAAAGGAGATTTCCCCCTCGAAGAGGCTTATTATATGAAATTATCTATTTTTCAAGTTGTTGAGTACTTTTTCTGAGGTTTTTCTATGCTATATTGATATTCGGTTCTTAACATATGGTATCAGAGCTCAAGGTCTTGGGGTTTCGCTGCTACATATGAGACACCTTGGAATTTTCGCTATAACGTTTTTTCTACAAAATTTCAGAAGGAACGGCTTGGAGAATATTTAGTATACGGATAAAGGTACGTTGTTTTCAAATTTCAGCTCCTAAGGCCTTCTACTTTTGGATATACAACCTGTACAAGATAGGGTTATGGAATCATCCTGAATTGAGACATTGCAGAATTTTCGCTATAATTTTTTTTTTGTAATGTTTCAAACCTTGAAATCTGGAGGCTATTCACAGAAATTAGTAAGTTATATGTGGTAAAAATTCCAGCTTCTGGGTCATCTTAAATTTGTATATACACCCTATGGAAGATAGGGTATCTGACTAGTCCTATTGACTAGTCTCAAGAAGGTGTTCCAAGTAAAACAATCATAAATTCTTCTTAGAGTATCCAAATTGAGTGGGACTAGTTTCATTGGATATTGGAAAGTCTGTAGTATTTTTGGTATGAGTTTCAAAATTTTATATCAATTATTTTGTGCGGGGAACGCTATACAAGTGAGATCTCTTGGAAAGGCCAAAAATCAGAAAGTCGTGGGGAAGTTACAGTAAATTCCACTTGCCACATCCAATTTTGATCAGACCTGTGACATTGTAGAGAAGAAATATCAGAGAACTACATAAAAGAAAGTTTCATACTCAGAAGGGATGAAACTTGGGATATACAACAGAAGAAAGATTGTCTAGCATAACCACCTCAAAATCAAGGTTCAAAAGTGATACTTGGCCAACATGCCACCCAAAAAGGGAACTTATACACCAAATAAGCCTCCAGACAATCCTACTTGGACTGTTGATGAAGGTGAAGAAATATGTAGGGACATAAATGATTTACAAAAGAAGATAGTAACAAAAGATGAACTACAAGAGATGGAAGCTAAGTTGGAGGCAAAGATGGATGGTTTAAAAGAGGAGATTATGGAAGTATTGAAACATTTCGTAACAGAGAAGACACCTGAAAGTGAAAATGCATCCCATGAAATTCATGATGAGAACATAAGGAAGGTGAATCAAGAATGGAGAAACTCCAACTTTGGGTTGAAGACCAACCACGTTCCTAAGATCGATATGAGGAAGTTTGATGGCAAGGAACCAATCACATGGATACTTCAAATGGAGAAATTCTTTGATCTACATAATGTGCCACATACACAAAAGGTACGAATTTCTTCTTTATATTTAGAACCTAATCAATTTGTATGGTATCTATGGATTTGTTCTCGCAAATCACTCGTCACTTGGAAAATTTTCACGGAAGAAATGATAGAACACTATGAGGATACAAGGAGCAATACCTTCTTTAGCCAATTGATAAACTTAAAGCAAAAGGGTTCAATTACCTAGCACATTCAGAACTTCCAAAGATTGAATATAAAGTTAACTGATATTCTAGATGAGCACTTGATTGATGTATTCATAGGAAATTTAAAGGATAACATTCAACATGAGGTTCGCCTTTAGGAACCCAAATCATTGGAGAATGCATTTAAGGTCGCAATAAATGTTGAAAGTAAAAATATGGCTATGGCTACTAGAAGGACCAATCCTAACATCTATATAGAGAACAATGCTCCTTCTTCTAAAACACCTCAACCTACAAGGTTGACACCTCAACAATAGGAGGAAAGAAAAGAAAAAGGTTTATTCTTTAATTGTGACAACAAGTACAATAAGGGACATAAGTGTGGTGAGAAGAAATTATTCTACATAGATTGTGAAAAGGAAGAAGAACAAGAACAAGAACCATCTCAAGATGAAAACGTAGAAGCAATTTCATATGAAGAGTTGACTCCCACGATATCGTGTAATGCATTGGCTGGAATTAGCACTCCTCAAACCCTCAAGATCAAAGGATACATAAAAAAGAAAAAAGGTAATAGTCGTAATTGATTCTGACAGTACTCATAATTTCATTCACTATAAATTAGCTGAAGCTCTCAATTTCTTTGTATATCCAGTGCTAGAGTTTCAAGTAATGATTGCAGGTGGAGGAACTATCAATTGCTCAGGAAAATGCAATAACATCAATCTTACTATGGTGGAATATGTAATGAATAGTCCAATGATTTCTATACCCATGGGTGGTGCAGATGTTGTACTAGGAATCTAATGGTTACAATCATTAGGAACAATGGATTTTAATTTTCAAGAACTTTTCATGAAATTTTCATTGGAAGGAAAATAAATTGAGTTAAGATGTATCACAGGAAAACCCGGTAAGGTGATAAGCTCTAATGGCATGACAAAATTATTGAAAAAGGGGCATCAAGGTGTTATTGCACAACTATTCTCACTAGATGTTCAAACATCTACGCCATCTATTCCTCAAGATATCCAAGGGATCATTAATAAGCATTCCAAGGTATTTGAAGATATTCCCAAAGGTCTTCCACCCACTCGAAATCATGATCATGAAATTCACCTAATTCTTGGGAGTGTTCCTCCTAACATCGGACCATACAGATACCCTTACACCCAGAAGAGGGAAATTGAGCACATGGTTGAAGAAATGTTGGAGGCTGGCATTATTAGACCTAGCCAAAGTTCTTACTCTGCACCAGTGGTAATGGTATTCAAGAAAGATAGCTCATGGCATATGTGTCCAGATTATAGAGAGTTCAACAAGATCACTATTAAAGATAAGTTTTCCATTCCCGTCATTGATGAATTGTTAGATGAACTACATGGAGCAATCTATTTCACAAAATTGGATCTCCGTTTAGGGTATCATTAGATTAGAATGAAGGAAGAAGATATCCCAAAACAACATTCCGAACTCATGAAAGCCATTATGAATTTTTGGTCATGCCTTTTGGCCTTACAAATGCACTTCCACATTCCAAGGGTTGATGAATTCCATTTTCAATCCCTTCCTTCGAAAATTTGTGTTGGTATTTTTTGATGATATACTAATCTATAGAAAGTCTTGGGAGGATCATGTGCGACATGTTGACACGGTGCTACAACTACTAAAGGAGCAACAACTATATGCTAAACCATCCAAATGTTTCTTTGGAGTGAAGGAGGTAGAGTATTTGGGTCATATTGTATCTCATGAAGGTGTCAAAATAGACCCTAACAAGATTAAGGCCATGATGGACTGGCCAATTCCCAAAACATTGAAGAATCTTAGAGGATTTTTGGGTTTGACAGGTTACTACCGCAAGTTTGTTCGGAACTATGGAAGAATAGGAGAACCTTTGACACTAACTAAGAAGGATGCATTTTCATGGACTCTAGAGGCAACTAAATCTTTTGAAAAACTTAAAGAGGTGATGTGCAAAGCTCTTGTCTTGACCACTCTAGACTTCACAAAAACCTTTATTGTGGAATGTGATGCCTCGAGAAATGGAATTGGTGCTGTCCTAATGCAAGAAGGAAGGCCCATGCATTTTGAAAGTCGACCACTCAAGGGAAAGGACATACACAAACCCATTTATGAGAAGGAAATGATCGCAATACTACATGCATTGAAGAAATGACGTCCTTATCTAATAGGTAGGCACTTCAAGGTCAAAACAGATCATGATAGTCTTAAATATTTCTTGGAACAAAGACTATCTTCAGAAGAAACAAAAAATGGGTAACCAAGATATTGGGTTATGATTTTGAAATCGTCTATAAAAAGGGGAAGCAAAATGTTGTGGCAGATGCACTCTCAATAAAGGATAAATATGTTGAGGCCTTTCTCTATGCTATCTCGATCATCCAACCTGATTGGATAATAGAAGCAAGGGATGAATGGAAGAATGACAAAAAAGTGTGGACTCTCATTCAAAGGTTGCAGCAGGATTCCAGTGCATCAGATACATTTACATGGAAAAATGATTCACTATGGTACAAATATCGCTTATATTTATGTAAGAAATCCCAACTCAAACAAAAGGTACTATTGGAATTGCACACCTCTCCAGTAGGAGGGCACTTGAGATTTTTGAAAAACTACCATAGAGTCAAGAAGGATTTTTTTTGGGATGGCCTTAAAACTGATGTTCAAAGGTTTGTGGCAGAATGTTTGGTTTGCCAACAAAATAAGGTGGAAACAATTAAGACCCGAGGTCTTTTACAACCATTAGCCATCCCAAGTCAGTGATGGGAGGAGGTTTCCATGGATTTCATCACAGGGTTACTGAAGTCTGAAGGAAAGAGTGTCGTCATGGTGATTGTTGATAGACTGACCAAGTACACACACTTTTGTGCACTCTCTCATCCCTTCAAAGCTAGTACAATTGCCACCGCATTCATGGATATAGTTCAAAAGCTACATGGAAACCCAAAGATTATTGTAAATGACAGAGATCCCATCTTCACTGGACATTTTTTGACAGAATTATTTTCTTGTTTGGGTACTCAATTGGCTCATAGCTCATCCTATCATCCTCAATCTGATGGACAAAATGAGATAGTGAACAAATTTCTGGAAGGATACCTTCGTTGCTTTGTCTTTGATAAACAAACACAATGGTTCAAATGGTTACCCTTGATAGAATGGTGGTAAAGCACTTCCTTTCATACTGCAACAAAAATGACACCATTTATGGCACTTTATGGATACCACCCTCCTTCCATCACTTCTTCTCTAAAATAAAAATCTAAGGTTCAAGCAGTGGAATATCACATCGAGATTCAACAACAAGTTCTCCAAATCTTAAAGGACAACCTGACCATGGAACAAAATCGCATGAAACAACAAGCAGATCAACATCGTAGTGAAAGAAGTTTTGAAGTAGGGGATTAGGTGTTTTTAAGACTACAACCATACAAACAGATGTCCCTCAAGCAAGCCAAGAAGGATAATAAACTATGACCAAAGTACTATGGCCCTTATAAGGTGTTGCAAAATATTGGTACTATGGCATACAAATTGGAGTTGCCCGCATCTTCACGAGTACAGCCAGTTTTCCATGTTTCATGCTTAAAGAAGGTTATAAGCGACAAGATCCCAGTTCAAACTATATTTCCAGAACTTGACAAGGAAGGAAAAATCATATTGGAGCCTGAAGCCATCACTGCCACAAGAATTCGCCAGTTGAGGAATAGATCCAGTTTAGAGTATCTCATTAAATCGAGGAAACTATCGACTGAAGATTCCACTTGGGAAGATGAGTCTTTTATATAGAAGCATCCAGAGTTACTCAATCATTATAGACAACACTTGTCTCAAGGGGAGGGGCATGTTAAGCCCTAATATTGGCTCATTACCCCTTAATTGGGGCATATTACATTAGTAATGCTATTTTATTTATGTCGGCTTTATTCCATTAGTTGTAATTGTACCTCCTAGTCTCCTATATATACCAAGGAGACATTTTCATTTGGAATCATCTGGTACTTGAACATTTAAGTGGGGTAAAAGGAGGTTGCCCCCTCGAAGAGACATATTATTTGAAATTATCTCTTTTTCAAGGCGTTGAGTACTTTTTTCTAAGGTTTTTCTATGCTATATTGATATTTGGTTCTTAACATATTTCCACTCTGGGAGGGGAAATTTGTTAATGTTTATGCCATTATTATAGTTCTTTTCATTTCATTAGATAAGAGCATAATAAGAACAAGATCACTGAGAAATACACATTCACAAGAGACACGACATTTATCCTGGAAAACCCTTTAGGGGAAGAAAACCTAGCAAAAACTTCCTTATCATAAATGGATTATACAATGTTCAAGAGATAACTCAAACCAATACATAAATTCCTCCCCAAGAGATGCACCACCCTTCTTCTCCTCTCTCCAACTTCCAATTGCAGCTTGCCTCATAAGATAATGAGCAAGTGAAGTGTGTCTAAGAAGTGAGGCGCTAGCCTCTTATTTATATCAATCTGGCACGTGTG
>ML787437.1:62329-109523 GCA_009831015.1 Picea engelmannii | reverse complement strand
GCGCTAGCCTCTTATTTATATCAATCTGGCACGTGTGAAGAGTCACCATCTGGCAGGGCCGACCTCTCACTCTGGGTGGGTAAACCCACCTTTAATTAATTCTAGGCCTTCCATTATAACTGCTGGGGCCGACTTCTTATTCAACACTTTGTAATTGTCCGATGACCAATCCACAAAAGGGGATTTGGTCCTTATTCAATTACCGACATGATTAATCCACAATGGGGATTAATCTAATAACAATAATAATGACATGATTAATCCACAATGGAGATTTAATCCAGTAATAATAATGACATGATTAATCCACAATGGGGATTTAATCCAATAATAATAAGAATGCTCTTCGCAGTTACATTATTTCAACACTCCCCCTTAACAAGAAGGGTATTCTTCATCAACATCAGGCGAGAGAGGTCTGCATCATCAGTGGCATCTGGAGGACAGTATCGTCAATATCATCTTGAACAATTGTGTAGCACATTTACGAGTCATCGAAATTTTTCTTCATCAGCAACATCATCATTCTCAAAAGAATGCTATCATCATCTACATCAAACATGTATCAGTAAAAATGATACCTCATCACAGTACTACACTAGCTTAATGTCACAGAGGTTAGGCTGGTAGCTCAGTGTCAGTCACATATTTCTTTACGTCTAACAACTAAGTCAGAAGCAAGTAATATCATCATCTCGCTTTACGTCTAACAACTAGGTCAGAATCGAGTAATCACAACATCATGCTTTACGTCTAACAACTAGGTCAGAAGCATGACTCATCTTTCTTTACGTCTAACAACTAGGTTAGAAGCAAGGAACACATCAACATCTCGCTTTACGTCTAACAACGAGGTCAGAAGCGAGGAATCATCGACGTTATGATTTACATCTAACAACTAGGTCAGAAGCATAACTCATCTTGCTTTACGTCTAACAACAAGGTCAGAAGCAAGGATCACACATCGTCATGATTTACGTCTAACAGCAAGGTCAGAAGCATGACTCATCTTGATTTACATCTAACAACTAGGTCGGAAGCAAGGAACTAGCAATGTTATGCTTTACGTCTAACAACTAGGTCAGAAGCATAACTCATCTTTCTTTACGTCTAACAACGAGGTCAGAAGCAAGGATCACACAACATCATGATTTACGTCTAACAGCAAGGTCAGAAGCATGACTCATCTTGATTTACATCTAACAACGAGGTCAGAAGCAAGGAATACATCTACTCCCCCTTTTAGGGAAGGTCCTTTCAGACAATACCAAGCTTATCTCGAAAGTGTTCAAACTTTACACGAGATAGAGGCTTAGTCATCACATCAGCAACCTGTTCATCTGTGCTAATGTACTAGAGTTTCAAGGCTCCTCTCTGTACCATGTCACAGATGAAATGATATCGGATCTCTATGTGCTTCGACCTGTCATAGAACACATGATTCTCTGTCATTTTAATAAAAATTTGATTATCACATAGAATCGCAGTTGCTCTCATCTCCAAATCAAATAGGCATGTCAACAACTTTCGAAGCCATATAGCTTCGCAGCTAGCAGAACATGCGGCAATGTACTCTGCTTCTGTTGTGTTGAGAGAAATACTGGATTGCTTCCTACTCTGCCATGATATCATAGTTGATCCCAAACTGAAACAACATCCGGAAGTGATTTTTCTGTCAGCAAGGCTTCCTGCCCAATCTGCATCAGTATATCCACTCAATGTGAAGTCGTGATCTCCATCATAGCTGAGACCATAATCCATTGTACCTTTAAGGTACCTCATCACATGTTTTGCAACCACTAAATGAACACGTCTGGGCTCCACCAGAAACTGACTCAAGGTGTTCACAGCAAAACATATGTTTGGTCTGGTGTTCTTCAGGTACATCATCGATCCAATAATCTATCTATACAGAGTGGCATCTATCAAATCTGACGAAGTATCAACCAGCAGCTTCAGCTTTGCTTCCATGGGTGTATTCATGGACTTGCATTTGAGCATGTAGAATCTCTTCAAGATTTCAACCGTGTACTTCCCTTGGTTAAGGAAGATTCTTTCCGGACTCTGCCATACCTCAAGACCTAAGAAGTAATGCATTAGGCTAAGGTATTTCATTTCAAATTCAGTGGAAATTCTCTGTTTACATTCAACGATGATATTTTATTCTCTAGTTAAGAATAAGTCGTCCGCATACAGTAATAGTATTACTGGTTCATTCTCCATGATCTTGAAGTAGATATTTGAATCTTCTTTACTCTTGGTAAATCCTAAGTTCGTCAAGAAACTATCTATACGGCCATACCAAGCTCTGGGAGCTTGCTTCAATCCATATAAGGCTTTCTTCAATCGACAGACATGAGACTTACTATCTTCAACCTCAAATCCTTGGGGTTTCTCTATATACACTTCCTCTTCGATAACACCATTCAGGAAAGCTGTCTTCACATCCATCTGGTGCAGCTTCCATTTCATCTTAGCAGTAAGAGCTATAATGGTTCTGATCGAAGTGTATCTGGCCATAGGAGCGAATGTCTCTTCATAGTCGATTCCTTCCTTCTGGGAAAAGCCACGAGCGACAAATCTTGCTTTATATTTATCCATACTTCCATCAGCAGCATGTTTTATCTTGAAGAGCCATCTGTAGGATACCCCATCTTTATTCTTCGATCTGGGAACTATTTCCCATACTTTGTTCTTCATTATGGATCGGTATTCCTCTGTCATGGCATCTGCCCATTCCTTCTTCTGGATGGCCTCTTCAAAACATGTAGGTTCCTCATCAAGTAGATTGCACATCAAAGCTGTGTAACTGGAGAATGGCTTTGGTCTCTTCACCTGTCTTGTGGTTCCTTCTGGAACAACATACTTCTCTCCATCTTGAATAAGCTCTCTTTCCCAAGAAAGCTTTCTTTTATGGGAGAATATCATTTGAGGAGGTTCTTGAACTTCTGAGATATCATGATCTTCAGGAGTCTCCTCATTAGGGGAAGCTATGACTTCCCGTATAGGTTCTACAGCTATGGGAACTTCCCTCATGGATTCTGTCGTCCTGGGATTTACAGGTTCCTCTTCATATACTTCTTCAAGCTGGCATCTTATTGATTTCTTAAGTGCTACTTCTTCATCAATGGTCACGTCCCTGCTGATATCAATATGGCGGTGACTAGGTATGTAGATTCTGAAGGCCTTGGATACCTCACAGTATCCCACAAATATTCCCTTCTTTCCAGAGGGTTCCAGCTTGTTTCTTTTCTCTTTCGGCATATGAATAAACACTGGACAACCAAATATTTTGAGATGGCTTACCTCTGGCTTCTTTCCGGTGAGCATTTCTTCCGGGGTCTTGAACCCAAGTGCGCTATGGGATAATCTGTTCTGCACATAAACAACTGCCATTGCTGCTTCTTCCCATAAGCACATAGGAAGATCTTGATCTTCACAGCTTCCAGCATGGTTATGTTCTTCCATTAAGCTACAACATTTTTTTGGAGATCTTGATCCCAACATCTTTGCAGATATTCACAAATTCTTTTGAGGTATATTTTCCTCCATTATCTGACCTGAGTATCTTAATCTTCCTTGCAGAAGGGTTCTCTTATCAAGGCTTTAAATTCCTTGATCTTGTTGAATACTTCAAATATATCTAGGTCTTTTACGAGAATAATCATTAATGGATGATACATAGTATACATACCCATTATTGGAGGATGATGGCATTGGGCCACATACATCTGAATGAATGAGTTCTAGGACTCCTTCTGCCTTTTTGTCCCTCTTCAAAAATGGGTTCTTGTTGTTCTTACCTTGTGCACATCCATCGCATATGCCTTCATGGTCACCTTTGAGTTCTGGTAAACCTTTGACAGCTTTGCATATGTATGGTAGTGCCTTGTAGTTGATGTGAGCTAATCTTCTAGAGTTCACATGGATTCTTCAATAGCGTGGGTCATGGCAGCTTTTGAGTGACCTACATTCTTCTTTTCCACTGATGATTTCTTTATTTATGATCTCTCCTTTAGCACGTTGCCTTCTGCAACCTTTGCTATAGCTTCCTCATGTGACTCGGAGCAAGGTCAACAAAACAACAAGCAATAATAATATCCTTCTTGATAATACAAAGCAATAACACGAACAATCATCACGGTAGCTCCTTTAGAGATTATTACTTATAATTTAGCATAGATTAAAGGTAAGGAATACAATACGAAATGGGGTCAACACTCTCTTAGTGTTGTGACCAAGCGTTCTTCAATGACAATCTGAAACTAACACACGAGGTTTCTCCTAGATGAGGTGTTAGTCATATCAAACAAAGTATTCTCACATCTATATTCTCACATGCTATTAAGTATAATACTTTACGACGATTGTTATCTCAACTAAAGTCATCAGCTTGTCATGTGTACCTTTGAATCTTGATTAATCAAACCTGGAGCCTTGTCCTCAAGAGTGAGTGCTTGCTTTTCTTCCAGGTCTCCTTCACTCAAGTGACAAGTACTTTCTTCAACCTGTCTGTTGTACTAAGACAATATTCTATCTTGACAAAAGGTTAGGTTAGAGGATAAGCTCTATGATCAACTTTTAATCCTTCTAATGATTTGATCATAGCTTCATCATGCAACATTGATCAAGATAATTTCATAACAAATAGATGCATATTAGAATAATCACACCTGGGTTACATCATTCCTCTGAATGTGTTGGATCTTGAGATCCTTCTGGGTCTATGGCAAAAGATCCCTTCTCCTGCAAATACTCTTTAGGGTTTAACCATTAACCATATGTGAGTACATACCTCGGATGGAATTTGCAGGTAGTGGCTCCATCTGATAGCAGCGGTAATCATTACCAAAAACTTCAAGAGTGATTGCAACTGGTTCTACGGCTGCAACTGCAACTGGTACTGCAACTGCAATGGTAACTTAGGGTTTTATGAGGAAACCCTAATTTTTCAAACTTTGAGTTTTGAAAATCTGATCTAGGGGATAGATGCGTTGGGTTGAGGCGAGTTAGCTGGTGCAGTCAGAATTTCGAAAATCCAACTTTTACCCCTTCAAACTTGATCTGTGGATTTCTGGACTGGTGCTTCTGGTTTTCTGGTACTTCTGGTACTCTGGTTTTCTGGTTTTTTGGTACTTTGTGAAACTAGGGTTTCACTTTTCGGGAGATCTAGCCACTAAAAATGTGTGCTCTAAGTTCCAAAATGATCCTTGGGGGAGGGCGCATCTTTCTAGGAGGTTAGGGAGCTGAAAATACTCACTTTTGCAAAACCCTAATTTTTGGGTACGGTAACAATGACGTTTTTCCTCTTGCAACATGTGTTTCCTTCAGGTTGGCTCTGATACCATGTTAATGTTTATGCCATTATTATAGTTCTTTGCATTTCATTAGATAAGAGAATAATAAGAACACGATCACTGAGAAATACACATTCACAAGAGACACAACATTTATCCTGGGAAACCCTCTAGGGGAAGAAAACCCAGCAAAAACTTCCTTTTCATAAATGGCTTATACAATGTTCAAGATATAACTCAAACCAATACAAAAATTCCTCCCCAAGAGATGCACCACCCTTCTTCTCCTCTCTCCAACTTCCAATTGCAGCTTGCCTCATAAGATAATGAGCAAGTGAAGTGTGTCTAAGAAGTGAGGCGCTAGCCTCTTATTTATATCAATCTGGCACGTGTGAAGAGTCACCATCTGACAGGGACGACCTCTCACTCTGGGTGGGTAAACCCACCTTTAATTAATTCTGGGCCTTCCATTATAACTGTTGGGGCCGACTTCTTATTCAACACTTTGTAATTGTCCGATGACCAATCCACAAAAGGGGATTTGGTCCTTATTCAATTACCGACATGATTAATCCACAAAGGGGATTAATCTAATAACAATAATAATAATAATGACATGATTAATCCACAATGGGGATTTAATCCAGTAATGACAATGACATGATTAATCCACAATGGGGATTTAATCCAATAATAATAAGAATGCTCTTCGCAGTTACATTATTTCAACAAAATTTTGTTGATAGACACTTCTAGTAGGAAGGCTCATCCTATAACCTTTCCCATAGTTCTCAAATCTCAAGGATTTAAACCCCTTCTTCTTGAATCTCGAAATACTCTTCTTCTTCCAGTCCTTGCAAGGTTCTATTTGATTCTCAAACTGTTCATAACAATACCTTGCCTTCCGGATAGTGTCTTCTAAGGTCTTTGGCTCGTCAAACTCAATCTTGTCCCGGTAGGTCTGCGGTAACCCACTAATAATTTTGTTGCACTTTTACCTTTTCATCCTTTATGTAGGGTACATACTTCAACAATTCAAGGAATTTAATGACATATTCCTCTATGGTGAGTTGTCCCAGCCTGAGTTCATAAAACTCCTTAGTCTTCCCATCAAAGTATTTCTATGACAGATACTTCTTCTTGAAGTGTTTCTCAAACTGTTTCCATGACAAGTCCTTCTCATGGATTCCTTTCACATTCCTAAGGTCTTCCCACCAAATAGAAGCCTTTCCATTCAAGTTGAAGATGCCTATTCAAGCCTTCAAGTTTTCAGAGTAGTCATGGACTATGAATTACTTCTTTAAACCAAGAATCCAAGCTTCTTCCTCTTCCCCTTTCTCAATATCTCCATTGACAGAGGGTGGTTTGGATTTCTTGAATTCTTAAAGATCATAACTTTTGGAATGCTTTTGCTTCTTTCCTTTCCTTTGAGAATGTGAACTAGCTTTGCTACTAGAAGATCCCTTGGAGTTGTCAGTTTCCTCTCTAGAGGACTCCCTCGATGAGTGTCTCCTGCCTCCAGGTTGGACCTTCCTCGAGGTACTCCTCCTAGTGTGGCCACTTATGGGACCACGTTTTCATATCTCAGGTGGGAATTGAATTCTCTTCGTATGTCATCAGTCCACCTAACTGGTTGCGGGTCCATGATGTAGCTACCTCTATATATCAGATAAGATCTACAACAATACTGCATTAATTTCCATTTGTCTTTCTTTCTCCTTTATCAATCTCTCATTGTTGGCCTTGAAACTTTGTAATTCGGGCATGAGGCTCTTTACAGTTTCCACCGAGAATCCATTACCAGGTTCTCTCCTCTCGCAGGGAACATCCATTCATCACCTAATCCAATGATGGACTCAATATTCATCTAACATACTGACTGTAGAGGGATTCAACACTTTGGCACTGAATGCTTCTTTACTGTCTATGCACGAGACCTTCTACAGTCTCAAACTCCCAAAGTCCCGTAAGCTTGCCACGTGGTTCCGGCCTTCAGGCCTTTTAGTCTCTCTCTAATGCTACACCCCAAATCCTCCAGACTCTCGGAGTTCCGGTCACTTCACCAACCACTTTGTCTAGGCGGGAACATACCAGGGGATGACACTTAGAAAGGGAAATGGGTTACATGTGTCATGTATCAATAGGAATATAGGGTCTATGAAAATCACAAATCGAGCTGACACGTGGAAAATCAATCGTGGGTCCACATCACCCTAGTGACGTCGGATTGCCACATCACGTGAGACTAACCACCTTCTAACACCTCTCAAATCCCATGGTTGAGATCCAACCACATAGATCCATAGATATACAACTCTTGTTACTTCGCGATTCTAGCCTTTGAGATTTTTGTGATGCAAACTCCTCTTTTCTCCTGGAGATGGTCAATGTCGGGTTGAACACATCCCAGATTTGATGGTTAGGAAAAATACCGAAGCGTCCTTGAATCAATGACTCTCGCTACTACGGGCTTCATAGCTTCTCCACACACCACACCTAAAATTCCATGGAGTGATCATTCTCTGGACTAAAGTATATAGCCCCACACATCCCCTATATATCGACAGATGAGAAGGATCTTGAAGGATCCTTAGATCCATGGTCCACATTACTTCATGACTTTGAACTTCAAAGGTTTTTGCATTACAACACCCCTTCCCTCCCGAAGCAGTCAACGCCAGGCTGACTACATCGTAAATCCGACGGCTAGGAAAGAACCCGAAGGATCCTTAAATCCACAATTCACATTAATTCACAACTTCAGACTTTGGAGGTTTTGGCATTACAACACCCCTTTCGTCCCAAAGCAGTCAACGTGGGATGACTACACCGTAAATTTGACGGCTAGGAAAGAACCCAAAGTATCCATAGATTGATGGTCCTGGTCACTTCACGGCTCCGACCTTCGCGAGTTTTGGCTTTACTGCCACTAGACTCTCCCAAAGTAGGACTTGGCCAAAGTACTGTGTGCGGGTCCCTCCTCCTGAATGATAAGATGGTAGGCGGGGATCCTGACGATATCTCCCCAAAATATATGGCTTTCCTTTACTTCATAACTTCAACGTTCGGAGAGTTTGATGCTATTGTATCTCTATTCTCTCGAAGTATAACTTCGCTGAAGTCTTCTAGGTGTATATCTAATGGCTGAGGGAACTCCTGGATGCTCTCAATCAGTGGCTCACACTACTTCGCGATGAGGAGTTGGATCTCGGTCTAATCGGTAAGATAGGTTCATCTATACACTAGGGAACCCACCCAATGCCGATAAAACTTACAGGTAACTGTGACTCTTGGTCACCTTCGGCTAGTTTGTGACTATTTGGGCCGACAATGCTCTGAATTCCTGGACTTCCAGAGTGCCTAAGCCAGAAGGACTTATCTCCCTTAGGTTTAACACATGGTTCATGGGTGTTGGTCACATGGGTCCTTCTAAACTCTCACGAGTTAAACACATCTTCCTCATCATGAAATTTCTAAGAACTTGGGCATGGTGTCTCGGTTTCACGACAAGGAGTCTAAAAGAGATATCCTCTCTATATCGATAGGGTCATATTGATGTAATGCTTTCTATCCCAACCCTCCTACATGTTTACGTTCTAAGGCGTCTCGAAGGCTAAACTGGGGCATATAGATGATGAATCAGAAATATAAGTCCACAAGAAGGTAAATGCATACACATAACTTGATCATTCAATACAAAGACCATTCTTAGATGTATAAATACATACATTCATTCATTACTCCATTTCAAAAAAATATATATGGAAATAATTATCAGAACCAAAAATCGTATTGCGACTGCCGAAAGGGGTGCATGTTTCCACCCAACCATAGGATCAATCACTCCTAACAGATTTACCATTGGCCACCCCTGAGCTAGACCACGATGCTCTAAGAGAGAATTCATTCTTCCGGCTCAACAATAGTCATGGAAAAAGGTTACTCTCTTCCTCCCACAAGATCTTGGAAACTATTTTTCTCTATACCAAGCAAGAAGGCATGCCTGAGTACTTCCTCAGTCACTCAACACCCTCATTTATTAGCTTGTATCATAACCCTGCTAGACACATCCTACAACCAGAACACATTTGTTTTCTTCAGTTCTTCCTCGTACTTGAGATCCCAGTCTCTCTTCTCTTCTTCTCTTCACAGTTCTTCCTCTGCCCACCACACCTTCTTTTCTTTCTTTCCTCAATAAGATTGTGTGTGGCCTAAATTCCTAGTCCGTGGTTAGGTTTGAAAGCCTTTCATATGGGCACTCTATTGCATCCCCTCATTAACTCTTGAGAAGTTATTCCCACCGACCAACCTAACTGTAATTCATCCTTGGGTTAGAGGACTGTTTTGGTCCTGAACAATTAAATCCAGCAAGGTACTGGTTTGGTGGGGATTATCTCAACCATTCCTGGTTCTCCTCACCATCTCTTTCATACCATGCGTGGTCTATCTTAGAAAACCCTGCTTTCAACAGTCATGCAACACTTGTCCATTTCTATTAATAATAAAAATTACATTCCTTGACCTTTTATACAAAGGTTCATCAAATCAAACATTCACACATATCAAGTTTTCCATAGTCTCTTGGCAAATATATTTGTATTTACAAATATGGGGAAACATGGGTGTTACACGATCACCACCATTCTATGACTTATTCAGTAGGTAAACCTCCTGATGGATTGCGCTACTCCAGAGTCCTGGAGCCATGAATAGATGAAGTCCCAGAGTGAACAAGAACCATTCATCTCAACTCATGATAAAGTCTTGATCGTTGATTTGTTTGAAACCTCTGGATAAGCCAGGATCTTCCATGTAACAAAAGATTAAATATTGACCATTTGATCTACTAGTGAATACAGTATATGCACTTCGGCGAAATGTACTCTGGGTGGATTGAATGACTGCAAAGGCCAGAAGTCTCGAAGGATGAAGTACCGGAGAACCTAGTTCCAACAATGGTTGCATGATAAGGTAAAGAAGCTAAAGGGGGTAGAAGTAAATAATCCCTTAGACATTTGAATACGGTCCCACGTAGAAGAATAGGGGCGAAAGAAGAAAGCACTAATAAAACAATGTTTGAAATGGATAATATTGAGGTTTCATTCTCTCAATGAAAAAAATTTTGATTGAAGGGAGCACTGATTGATTAAGAATCGAATTCACAACAATTCAATATCTGTAGACTAATGAATTGATACATGGTCATGATTAAAAAAGAGTTAAATCAGGAGAATTATGAATAAAGAATAAATAGAAAAAATTATATTATTTAAAGTTTGTTATTATCATTTAAATGAAGAGGTGCAATGGTTCAAAGTTCAAATAAAGGGACACACTGCTTCAAAGCTCACACTACTTGGAATACTATATACGTAAGAAATAACGGTGAGAAGAAAGTGTCTCTATAGTCTAGATCATAAAATCAAAAGAAAAAGCATATTCCAAGAAGGACAACTGAAGATACTTATGCAATGAGGGTGGAAGGGAGGAGCAAGGAAGGATTCATATCCTTTACTAAGTAAAGTGTGAAAACAATGGAGTTGGTTCTTCCTAGGGTTGGTTCCCTAAAACAAGGGAATTGGTGCTTCCTAGGGTTGGTGCCTTGAAGAAGGGGATTTGTGTCTCCAAGATTTGGTGCTCTAAAGAGGATTGGTGTCCTTCAAAAACACAAGATTATTCTTTATAAACTTTGCAATGCTTGTTGAAATATACTTATATAATCGACTGTCTAAATACAAATTCCATTGTTGATCAATAGTGATGATAATTAGAATAACAAATTAATTACTAATTGTTTAAAAAGGTAAAACTGATTCACCCCCACTCTCATTATTTCCAACAGGGGTGTGGGGGGCCTCACCCCCACACTTCTCTTTCCCGGGGGGGAGTAATTTTAGAGCCCCTCCTTGGAAGGGGATTCAAGGGAAACGCCCCCAAAGGGAAATTTTGAGAAAATTTGCCTTGTAAAATATTGTAATTTTTTAGTCAATCTAGACCGTTTATTATAAGGTCGCAGATATGATGGTAGAAGTTATGTTAGGTATTTTTTCCCTAGAAGGAAACCCTATTTTATGTATGAGATAATTGTATTGTGGTTGTGTGAGCGAGTGAATATTGTATTATGAGAGAGGAGACCATGAGAGAAAGTAGAGGAAACTACAAATGGTATGATGTAGGTTGTATCCCTTCATTTGCTGGATAATAATAAAGGAAGGACCTGGAATTTTCTCTAGTGGATGTAGCCCACACTAGGTGAACGACGTATACATGTGTCTCTATTGTATTGTGTATCTTCTATGTTTTATTTCCACATTCGTTTTATTTTATTTCTCTGCGATCCTATTTTTCTAACAACTGGTATCACAGCGAAAGGTAACTCACAGGAAAAGAGGGGTCCTGGTTCAAGTGGGAGAAATGGTGGAAGATGGAAATTTTAAGGTCGATAAATTTAACGACCAAAACTATCCATTATGTAAGATGCAGATGGACTATTATTTATATCAGAAGGATCTTTACCTACCATTGGGAGGAAAAGCAAAGCAACCGACGAGTATGAAGGATGAAGAATGGGAGATTATTGATAGAAAGGCACTAGGAATGATATGGTTGTGCCTAGAAGTGCCGGTGTCTTTCAATATTTCTAAATAAAAGACAATGGAGGATCTGATGAATGCATTGGATAAACTATACGAAAAAGCCTTGGCTTCCAACAAGGTATTTCTAATGAAGATGTTAGAACATGGGTTTGTTGTTGATCATTTAAATGAACTCAATACGTTTACTAATCAACCAAGTTATGTAAAAGTGGACTTTGATGATGAGGTTAGGGCTCTTATAATATGTGCTCATTTCCAGAAAGATGGAATGGCTTGGTCTGGTTGTAAGTAACTCTGTATCTAGTTTAAACACTTTGAAATTTGATGATGTTGTTGGTGTTATCCTTAGCGAGGAAATGTGATGAAAAATCATAGGTGATACATAACATAATTCATTTACCATAGAGAATAGGGGAAGACAAAAGGAAATGGGAAAGAGTACAGGATACAATGGGAATTCTAGGAAGGGCAGATCCAAATCTAGACTAGGAAAGATAGTGTTCTAGAATTATGGGAAGAAAGGATATCTGAAGAAAGACTGCAGAGCTCCAAAGAAATAAAGAGATGGATATCAGGAGAAAAATTAGGAAGCAAATGTAGCAAGTGATTTGTTACAGGATGATTTGATTCTTTCTTTAGATAATATTACTAAGTCTTGGATAGTAGATTCAGGGGCTTCATTTTATGCCACATCCCATAGGAAATATTTTCAAAATTATTTTCAAGGTGATTTTGGATAAGTTGGGTTATGATGAACCATGACAAATTTTTGGAATGGGTAAGGTACAAATAAAGAAAAAGAATGGAAACCAATGGTTATTGAAAGAGATGAGACATATACCATATCTGAGAATACATATTATTTCAATAGGACAATTGGAAAGTGAAGGCTGTATATCTACATTTACAGATAAGGTGTGGAAGGTCACTAAAGGATCACTGGTAATGGAAAAAGGAGACTGTAATAACCAAGGTTGATCCCTAGTTGTAAATGTAAATATGTTTTATAGGCCGGTGATAGGCTAGAAGGATTATGTGATTATTAGATCAGAGAGCTTAGATGCTAAAGGCCAATAAGCCTATTATTGTAATATGTAAATACTCATATCATTAATAAAGTACATCACTATTGCAGACTGACCCACAAATGAGTATGGGGGACTAAACTCCACTAGAAAGGGAAAGGGGGATAAGTGTCTAAAAAAGGGGCTAAGATAAGAGGGATTAATCCCAATGGAATATTATATTAATATTCCTTAAAAGTAAAGTTATGGATATGAATATATACTAAGTTTCTAAAGTAGGGAAAAGGGAGTCCCTTGGGTGCCATGTGTCTTAAAGGACACATACATATATATTTGGGGATATAGTGTAATTCCCCATCTTTTGGATATTATTCATTTATCACTATTACCATTCACTCAGAGATGCTACCATCGGTACTGGTACCTAGTATTGTTGCAAGTTGAAGAGAAAGGTTGTCAGGCCCATATGTTGAAGAGGTGGGTTGTTAGGCCCATATGTCAAAGAGGTAGGTTTTCAGGCCCGTATGTAGAAGAGTTGGGTTTTCATGCCCATATGTCAAAGAATCAAGTTGTCAGGCTCGTGAGTAGTTTTCTCTAGGTGAGAAACTACTCAGAATTGTTCCTTGGTGCGCTGGGAAATAACTGTAGGGATTTGAGACTTCCAGTCTGACATGTTGTTGAAGATCCAGAAGGGAAGTGGGGCAATTGAGGGACTGTTGAATAGAGAAGGGGGTCACTTCTTGGGGTGGGACAAGCATGTGGGGAATGAGAGACTGTAGGCTAGTTGCAATAGTTGGGCACCTTGGATTGAGTGATTCTACAAATTATGAAACCTTAGACTGGCTTATGACTCCCTTTACCCTAATTGAGTTTAGCCCTAGCTCAGGGGTGACACACTATTGATATTAGGAGCAATGTGGTCTATGGTTGGGAGGAATGTGGAAGGTCTGCATGCATTTGGTGTTTATTTCATGAGATAAATGTCTTTCATGTGCTTATTTTATTGATTGTATGTATAATTATGGGTCTTTTATTATGGAATCTCTGTGATAATTGTGTTTATAAATTATTATTGTTATTCCACTTAACTCTGTTGACATGTATAACATATTAATAAATTTAATGGTATCAGAATTCGAAATTTGGATGTGGCATTTCCCAGTAGGAAGTTGGGGATGTTACAAAGTGGTATCAAAGCTCCATTTTTCAACAGTGATCCTAGATGGACCCAATTAACATAGTGCATAGATGAAATTTCCAAAATGTAGTTGTAGAGGATGTCTGCAATTCATTTGTTGACATTACAATAGTGAAATTGAGAGGAATTTCATAAGTAGGTTGGGGACATTTAACCAGAGAATGGAAATTTCCAAATTTTATTGGTTGAATGAACGGATTTGGGTCTGTAGATGGCTGAATTTTGAGTTATGGTGTTTTCGTGGTGAAATCAAGAGCAACTAGATGAAATTGGGAAAAATCCCCAATTCATGTTGATAAATTCATGAAGAATTTAAGGAATTTGGCCAGAGATTAAAATTCCCAAATATGAATATTATTTTGAGCGTTTTCATAATAATAATTGGTCAAATTTGAAGTTACAGTAAGGCCATGGAAAACTGATCGAAATTTGATTATATATATTTCCAATTACTGGGTGAATTGATTGGAATTTGTTCTAGGAATATCAACCAGTGTTGCACACGAGCAATTGATTTTTTCAATGGTTGAATTAACGTTTATCAAGATGAATTGGTCAAAATTTTGGAAGTTGCAGTGCACCATGGTGAAATTAGGCGAAATTGGGCAAAATCCCCAATTTTCACAGAGGAATTTATGAGGGATTTGATGCACATGAATTGAATTACAGGTACAAGAGTCGAATCCATGTGAAAAGGACAAAATTTGATGTATTTATCTTAGTCACAAATCTCTAATGAAGGTCCAAAAGAAAATTTTTAAATTAAGAGGAGTTAGGCCTTTTTTGGCATTTGGAAATTTTGGAAAAGCGGTGAAACTGGAAAAAATCGGGTATTTTTCCATACGTTGATGTTAGAATGACATGGGGGCCACATGTTAGTTGACATGGTAGGAAATTGAAGTGTACTTCCATGGTGGAAGGTACACGGATAGAGGTGTGGTAGATGTGGAAAGTGTGACATAGGTACACAGTGGCGACAATTTCCCACCCGATGGGACTCGAGCCTAAGACACGCGTCACCCCCATATGAATTTCGGGGGGGTTTTGGGTGGTTACATTAGCCACGTGATAGGGTGGGGGGGAGGAGATATTTTCCAATGCACAAATATTTTCCATGGAATTAACCGTGGTTAAGTCTTTCGGCCCCTCCCTCATGCATAATTTGAAAATTATAAATGAAAATTTCAAAAGCTTCCAGGTGCTTCTTAGCTACAACATGGTCTTCTCCATTGAACATAGGAAGGTAATCAATAAAATTGGGAGGATAGGAGTGAATAATAAGTGGAATATTTAGGGGTTTACAATACTTCTTGATCCTAGATTGAATTTCGGTAAGTTGATTACAAGGTGAAACAATGATTTCAATAAATGGTGAATCATATTTATTATTCACGAGATTACATGGCTAGTCATGATCTAGAGAAGTTTGGATATGACCAACATTATGGATAGTGGGTTCAAATGAAGGGATAGATTAAGATCAATAATGCAATAGGGCATATTTTCTCTTCTCAAGGATGGATTTACCACTGTAGGCTTATAATCATTCGAGTAAACAAAGCATAAGATAATTCTTTTCACATGTTAAGGAAACGACATGAATGAACTAATGAAGAAAAATATGAGCTATTTTGAAAAAATTATGGTTTGGTACGTGGTCTTTACCTTCCACCTTTTCATTTTCTGTCGGCTGGGCTCATCCTCTAGTGGATATTTTGATTGTGGAGTTGCCAGGTGAATGACTTGTAGTCACAATTTGTGTCTAACTCCCGTTCACCATCAAGAGCTAGAAATGATCGTTGTCATTCTCCCAGGAAAAGATTGATTCATGACTCCGTTCCTTGGCAGCAATGACATAAGATGTTGGTCCTAAGGTATGCATATGACTGCTAAAGGGTAGGGCTAGGCCACCTCAATTTTTGGAATGATGGGTTTTTTTATGAACTGAGTTTGTTGGTTAGTTGAGAGATAGGTTTTCAAGGGTAGAGACCTAGTTGGATTGTTCAACAATATCACTGTAAGGCTTCCCTTATCCATGTTGAGGGGTATGAAATCCCTTTGGCTCAACAGTAGGAACCAAACCCACTTAAGAGGCCCAATTAGAATCATATGCATTTACTGAGTGGTGTGGTTCTCCATATCTGTGATCTGGCTGGATTTATCGATGGGATTTAATCATGATAGATAGGTATGTCTTTTTATGAAACCTTTCCTCAGGATATGCAGTTATATTTTTGTTCTTTTCTAACATTTGTGGGAATAAAAGGTGGGGCTCAAACTAATGATAGAGGGAAATTACGATATATTGGAGAAAGCTGGGTTTTGGGATAACCTTTATACCTCAACATACATACAATGAGGATCGAGACTACTTCAAGATAGCAATAATACCATTAACTTGTAGACATTCAACATCGTCTGAGATGATGGTTACAAAAAGAAAATACGTAAGCAATAGAAAACGACTGCAGGAAAAGTAATTTTCAATACTCTACTATCAATCACATATTAACACAATCGATTTCTATTCATCAATTAGAATAAAAGAACTATCACAGTATTACAAGATAACTTAAACAATAGATACAACAACTCTTACTCAATACACAAACAAATATTGAATTCGAAAACAGAGATAATCCCCCTCGGTCAAGTCACATTCACGCCTCAGATGAAATATGTATCTTTGGTTCTAAAAATAAATTCTATATTAAAATAACCTGCACATAAATAATTCTATTACCATAATCAAGAAAAAAGTCTTTCTCTCCAAAGCCATCGACCTTTAACACAAGGTCGATTATGTTATTTATAAAAATAACTAAACTAAAAATAGCTACTAAAGTTGTGATAAGTGGAGAAAACAACAGGTGGTGAACTTTATCTATATGTTCTCTTTCACCTTATTTAGATAATCTTGATATTTTACTGAAGTGGATTGTTCCTCTCATATTCTGACCATTTGCAAAAGAGATCTTCGCATGTATTTGCATAAGGGAACATGTGTTGATCCATCGGAGTGGATAGGACCTCCTTTATATCAATTGTTCATTCTTTGTACTTTATTAGTTTGACACTCACACACTATAATAATGCAAGATCTTTAATTGAAGGCTCCATGAAATTATTCAATTGGCCCAAGATTATGCTTGAAACCTAGGAAATCTCTGTTTCACATACGATGTATTTCTCTGCATGTCGCTTGACTATATTATGTAAATCATTGAAATCCTCTGATGGGCCAAAATCTGGAAAGTCGATACCTCTCATTTATTGGTTGATTTTTTCCCAAATTTGCACACACTCTTCCCATATTTCCTGTGTTTTTCGTTGGGGTTCCTAGACCATGCGAGTGTTCAACTGCCTTTTGTATTTAGGCGATGCTACTGTCCATAAGTAGTCAGATGCCATGTTATTTTGTATCTCATCCCTTCTTCACTTTGTTGATGTAGTCAATCCATTCTAGGGCTTGATGTGCCTTCTCAACCACCGTTGCATGTATTTGTAAGTTGTTAGGCCCATAAGGGTATCTTCCTGAAAATCATCTATTCGGGCGGTGAAGAGGCCCCTCTCCTTTTTGAATTGTGCATACATATCTCAGAACTCACTTTTCAAGAGTACCAATGCTTGGGTTGAATTTTGGTAATATTCATCTTGATGTCACAGGTGGTCCAACTCTTTCCTCATGGAAACTAGCTCTCTTTCATCCATTTTTTCCATGTCTAATGTGGCATGGGTTATGGCCATCCCTGCTCTGATTAGCTTAGTCATCTTGGTATTTTCTATGTCGAATAATGTCTCTTCTATGGTTATGAACATGGTGCTATCAAGTGTAAGATTCCTTTTCTCGACTGTTCTTTTCATCACGACCTTCCTTTTCCTATCATAAGAAATATCTTGTATATTAGCGACTTCATCTACTGGTTCAATGATCCAAAATTGATCTTTTAAAGACTATGGTTAAGTTTATGCATGAGTGTTTTTACCATTTAGGAATTAAGAGAGAAGAATAATATTCTTAATATAATAATTACGTAGCCATCATAAAGAATTCAGAACAATAAATATACAATAAGAACAACAAACTATAACACCAAAGATTGATGACGAAGTTCAACACAAATTTTCCAATGTCTCCGAGCCTTTGTCCTCAGTGGGAAGCTTCTTATTAATCTTTAATGATTAAAAACAATACCAAGAAAGGCTTACATAACAACTCATGAAACCACCTTTCAGATCTGCAACTTCTAGACATAAACAAACATCACCAATGGATGCAACAGGTAATTCTGAGACTTTTGAGTATGAACTCGGCTATGCTTGGCTCGACTTATTGGGCTCTGGAGGCACTTTTCTTTTCAACTACTTAGATGCAAAACCAGAAGCCATATTTAGAATCCCCTCAAAATTCTGCAACTTTTGAGTATGAAGTCGACCTACTTCAGAACAAGCCCTCGAGACCTCCCCTTGGCACAAATCCCAATGTTGTGCCTTGTCAGATCCATACAGTGCATATAGTCTCTAAATACATGACAAAAAATCCTTTTTCTCGATTTTTGTGCTCGACTAAATAAGTCAGACTCCACCAAATTTAGCGACAATTATCCAAAATTAGCGAGATTTCGCCAGATTTGGAGGATTCCCGCCAGATTTGGAGGAAACTGCCAAACCACTTTGACCTTCCAAAAGGTGCCACATCATCATTTGTACAGTTCTATGTCATCCTTCTATACTGCCATGTCAGCCTTCCCAGTCAGTTGCCACATCAACATCTGTACTGCCACATCAGCCTGTTGTACTTCCACCTGTCTTACTGTCACTGGCCCACGTCATATTCATACTTCCACGTGTCACCTTCGTACAGTGCCATGCCTCACTTTTTTAGTGGTCCAAATCACCCCTGAAAATACCAAAAATGATTGACACATGGCATGTCCTAGTGTTGTCACGTGTCATGCTGATGTCGGCATGACGTACTGCTAACGTCATCTTCCACGTCAATAGTACGACCTTTGACCAGTTGACTTTGACCTTTGATTTTTGTTTTCCTGTTGGGGAAAAAGTTCAGAACATGATAAATTTCACATACAGTGTCCATTTTTGGAAAAAAATATACTACCAAAATCGACATGATGAGCCCTAAGCATTGGCACTAGTTTCGTACGATTCCAAGAACTTTGAAATTTTGGCCTTCTTGGATCCATTTTGGATCATTCCTCCCCACTAAGACCTTTTGGCCATCCAAAAGGGTATTAACCAAGCATCAAGTACGGGATAGGCCTCCCCCCTTGTCCTTTGTCTTTAAACTTTGTCCTGTGCACCTATCACATCATAATAAATTGCATAATAACCATGAAAACTGAAAGCATATTGTTAGCCATTTGAGCTCATTCACATCTTACTGAATCCACTACCATCCATGTAGAAAACATTAGTAGCAATAACATCATAAATATGACTGAAAATGAACCAATATGTTTGATGGGTTTGCACGACATTAACTTATCTTGAAGCAAAGTATGATCGAACTCCCATCCTATAACCATCTCATGTTCATTCTTAAGATCAATTGATTTACTTGGCACAATTATAGGTGTATTTCTTGCATAAGCTGCCTTCTTTAATTGTTTCATTGTTAGAAGAGATTGACTTGTTTTAATACGATGAGCATGTAAAACATATTCTGTTCCTTCTTTAGTTAAGTGATATTGATTATGTTCCCTGTAGAAGATTCATTTGTGATCATATAAATAAGGGCTACCTAAGACCATTCCACATGTTTCTAGTGGCACCAAATTACATATTACTTCATCCACATACTTAGATGTAATTGAAAAATTTATGATACATTGCTTTGCTATGGGAAATTTGTGATCTTTTCTTATCCAATTAAGTGAATAGGGTTTGTGATGCATCTTAGTGTTTAATACCAATTTCTTAACCACTTCTTCTGAAATTAAGCTAGATTGAGATCCACTATCTATGAATGTGTCGATATTAGTATGTTTTATTATGACCCTTATATGAAACGATTTAATTCTAGAATCATAACCATCACCAATTTTACCTGACAAACCAACTGTTGTGATCTTGGTCTCATCACCTGAATCTGACCCCAAGTCTATTGGCCATGTTGATGTTGCAACTTTTTTCCTCCCTTTTCTTTCTTTGAACCACTTCTTTCTCTTGTATAGGTGCAATTTCCATCAATTCTCATCATTGTGCCCTTCTTTCTTGCAATGATTTCAAGAGAGCTTCGCTTCCTTCACTATTGTTGAATTTTCTTTCTTCCCATTCCCTTTGCCTTTTCCATCCTTATTTGAAGATGATTCCCCTGATACACCAACTCCAGTTTTTCCTACTTCAATACACGTTGCTTGAACATAAACCTCATCAATATTAGTAGGTTCAAACATAAACACAACATTATGAATATAAGCAGGCAAACCTCCTATATACTTCATAATAGTTTCTTGTGTAGTTAATAGGACATCTAACATCAAATCCATCTTACTAAATTCATATGTATATTCCTGCACCGATTGTCCTTTTCTTAACTTAAGACTTTTCCATTCTATTAAATCCTTTTCCTTATATCCCAATAGATATAACTGTTTTCTAAGTGTGGAGGTAAAATCACGCCATGATGGAAAAATATTACCAACTTGTTGAGTTCCATGTTGCATCTTACTTTTCCACCAAATGAGAGTTATGCCTTCAAGACAAAGCGATGCCAATCTGATTTTGGCTGCCTCATATTTGATTTGTTGCACATTACAATATACCTCCATCTGTCTAACCCAATTATCAAGGTTCTTGTCATTAACTTTAACAACATACATAGGCAAAACAAATTTTACATCGAGTTTAAGTAATGGCATATCAAGTTTATGTTTATGAGAATGTTTTCTTGAAGAAATAACATTTGAACTTGTACTTGAAGAAGAAGAAGATGGAGATGAAGGAGGAGTTTTAGTAGGGTCCTCTCCTTATTCACATTTGGATTTCTTTGAAGATTCCCCTTGAATCAGTCTCTTCCATTCCAAGTAATTATCATACAATACTTTTACTATCTCCAACATTGCAAATAAAGTTTTTTGAAACTCTCTTTCGTTTTGAGAAAGTCCTTCTTCTGATGCCATCTTCTCACTTTGAGATGTCCTCTTTCTTGATCTAATCTCAATATCTCCTTCTACAAGCTCTCCTTCACCACAACTTAGGTTTTCTCTGGTAATCGTGCATACTCAAAAAAACCAAATGTCAACCTGATCTGATACCACTTGATCCGAAATTGATCTTTTAAAGACTATGGTTAAGTTTATCCATGGGTTGTTTTACCATTTAGGAATTAAGAGAGAAGAAGAGGATGCTTAACAAAAGAATTATGAAGCCATCATAAATAATTCAGAACAATTAATAGACTATAAGAACAACAAACCACAACGCCAAAGATTGATAATGGAGTTCAACACAAATTTGCCTACGTCTTCGGGCCTGTGTCTTCAATGGGAGGCTTATTATTAATATTTAATATTTAAAAACAATACCAAGAAAGGTTTATATAAAAACTCCTGAAACCACCTTTCAGATATGCAACTTCTGGACCGAAAGAAACATCAAAAATGGATGCAATAGGTAATTCTGATACTTTTGAGTATGAACTCGGCTATGCTTGGCTCAACATCTTGGGATCTGGAGGCACTTTTATGTTCGGCTACTCAGATGCAAAAACATAATCCATATTCAGAATCCCCTCAAAATTATGCAACTTTTGAGTATGAAGTCAATCTACTTATGAATAGGCCCTCGGGACCTACCCTCGACACAAATCCTAATGCTGCACCCTGTTGGATCCATATAGTCCATACAATCGCGAACTGCATGCCAGAAAATCCTTTGTCTCAATTTTCGTGCTGATCTAAATAAGCTAGAATCCGCCAAATTTAGCAACAGTTAGCCAAACTTAGCGAGATTTCACCAGATTTGGAGGATTCCCGTAAGATTTGGTGGTAACTACCAAATTTGGAGGAAACCACGAAACCACTTTGACCTTCCAAAAGTTGCCACGTTAGCCTTCCGTACTTCCATGTCATCCTGCGCAGTCAGTTGCCATGTGAACATCCATACTTCCAAATGTCTTACTGTAACTGGCCCATGTCACATCCATACCACCACATATCACCTCTATACAGTTCCATGTGTCACTTCCATATAGTGCCACGTGCCACTTTTTTACTGGTCCAAATCACTGTTGAAAATGCCAAAAATGACTAACACGTGGCACGTCCTGGTGCTACCACATGTCATGATGAAATCAACATGACATACTACTGACATCATCATGACATACTACTGATGTCATCTACCACATTAGTTGTACGACCTTTGACCAATTGACTTTTACCTTTGACTTTTTTTTGCCTGTTTGGGAAAAAGTTCAGAACATGATAACTTTCCCATACGGTGTCCATTTTTGGAAAACAATATACTACCAAAATCGACATGATGAGCCCTACACAATGGAGCTAGTCTCATCTGATTCCGAGAGCTTTGAAATTTTGGCCTTCCTGGATCCATTTTGGATCATTCAGGAATATGTTGATCCCCCCAAGACAAAATATTTCCTAGGCTTTCTTCCGTATAGAGGTGTTCCATGGTAGGCTCTCTATTTCTTCAAAGGGTGGGAACCTGACCTCCTTCTTCCTCAGTCAGTGGTTTCTGTGGTGATATTGGTGTCGATGCATATTCTATTTCGTGGGTTGGCTCACTTAGCCTCATAGTAGGGGAGCTTCTTGTACGTACCGGTGATTTGGCCTTATTTTGGTCCTCATTGATTGACAAAGTATTTTTCTTATATGGAGAAGTGGGTGGAGGATCGGTATTGGATGAGAGTTCGGTCGTCGGGATATCGATTTCTTCCTACCCCATTGCTTCTTCTTGTCCTCCGGCATCGATGTAATTCTTAGAGCTATCACCATGAGGCTATGTTTCCCCTGACGACTGTGTTTGTAGTTTCTTGATAAATAAAATATTGAGAGTAGTGCTAGCTTCTAGGTATCCTTCTCGGGGATTTCAAACTAAATCATCAGAGGTTGGAGAAAATGTCTCCCCTGGTTCGTCCTCCTGTGTGATTAACACTGTAGTTATGTGTGAATCTTCTGAGCCCTTCCCGTCATCCTATATGGTGATTAAATATATGAGGATTGTAGAATTATTGGTCTCGCTTTATTTCTTCACTTGCCTTTGCTGAGATGTAGTTGTCACCAATGATCCTTCCTAGGTTGATATGGGATTAGTGTTTTCTTGGGCGAAAATCTCTTCAGGTGGAACTATCTTTGAAACATTCCATTCTACCTCCCATCCATTTGCATCGACTGGGGTAATTCTCGAGGGTCTTTCTAGTAACAATGTCCCCCTTTTCCATGCTTCTTTCGCTTCTACTGCTATGATTTCGTCTCTTATCTTGATGGCTTATTAAGCGGTGTGCTCTATCATCTCAACTTGTTCATCCATGGTCATTGCTTTAAACTTGGTCAAACTAGGGTTATCCCTTCTTTGGAGCACCTCCTCCTAATATTTGGCACCCTCGGTGAAGATCTCATCTTTGAAACTGTCATAATCATATGTCCAATATGAGGATACCTGCCCTGTGTGCTTGGGTACAAAGCCTTTTGGGTCATGCTTGTGAAAATGGCCTGTGGGGAACCGATACTCAAGCTAGCTCAATCCTTCTTGTTTTTCCTGCACAGTGTCTTTAACCATATAAACCAAAGATGAAATCCATAAGGAATGACTACCCTCTTCTTATCCTTCACTAAATAAGAGTTATAACATTGTAGGATGGTCTGGTAACAAACATATCCCAATATCAGACGGTTCGGTACATGACTAGGAAGTAAGTGTGGTGCACCAATAGCCCCAAACACTTTGATGTATGTGCTTGTTTCTTCAAAATACCAGTGGCCAACTTTGGATATCATCTTTTTTGGCTGTCGCTGAAAGCCTCGAGAATTCTTTTCTAAATACAATGAAGTTTATTATGGCCAGAAACCCGTTGCATATCATAGCGTAAAAACTTTTGTACCTATTCTCCCACAAAATATTGAAATAAACGTGCACAGATAACTCGACAACATGTCAGTTTAAATTCATACATGCAAAAGTGTTTGTCACACAAATAAAATCCAACAGGTAAGATGCCATGAGGAAGACCGATGTTTCTCCTTATTTTGGTGTCTGGGCCTGTAGGATGTTGATACTCAATTGTTTTAAAATAATATCTCCCTAATTGAAACTGCTCCCAGAGATCGCTATGGTATATGCTAAGGGAATCCATACTTCTGAGAACTTCGAGAAATCCTTTTCTCCATACAATCGAAAAATCAAGGCCATTAAATACATATAGGGTTCTTTGAGCTTTACCGTGATGTACCAACAACTATTCCTTTTTGTGAAATTTTTATCCTCTCTCCACCACAAGGATAGTAACCGACTGGTGTCATGAAGCTCATAAAACTTGACCACAAAATCTATAATGAAACTCTCCTATGGGTCTCTGAGTTTGTAATATTTTTTCACCTCCAATGGAAGAAAAATACCAACAAACTCACCCTCCGCATTGTTGACTGTGCACTTCACTGTGTCTGCATGATCAATTATCCATCCTATGGTTTCGATGCAGGTTAGAATTGAGGTCTGACAAGGGACCCTGTGCAGAGACAATCTCCTGATATTAAGGAAAACTTGGTCATCTAATACCCTGACATTCAGGTTGCTGTGAGGTGTAAATTCTAGGTAATCTTCCTCGCTGATTTTATTATAAAGGGCACCCCAATGTGGGAGCATTACTTTAGATTCAGTTCCTACCTCGAAGTTTGGATAACTGATTCCATTTTTGAAACAAATTCAAGATCCCTTGTGACCGCCGTTATCTACCCTTCTTCGATCTTTAGTTCTTTCATTTTCGACATTCTTGGTGAGCGCCTGGTCGTTGGCTTTTGTAGAGGAATTTTTCTTCACAAAATGTTATAATGAGTTGCAAGCCAACTTTGACAAGCATTATTCGACACAATCATAAATGAAAAGAAAAACTACAATGCTTACCTCTTCCTTGCAAGTAATAACTTGAGCTTACTGTTAATTGAAGTGATACATTGTGTTGTAGCCTCCTTGATGCTCTCTCTCACTCCTTCGTCTTCTTGGGAGATCAGTGGTTTGTGAACGGAATACCACACTTGGAAAAAACCTTATAAATTTAAACATACCTACCTTGTCGCATCTAGTCTGAAATTTAGGAGTAAAAATGTCACATGTACAATCTATAACATAATCCACACCATGCTTAGTATTAAATGCAATGTAGGATGGCGACGCATAAGCATGTTATTTCAGAGTTCATCGACGAATTTAAATTTCTGAATGTTGATCAATGCTCGACGTCGTGGCTCGAGGTATGGTTATGGGAAATTCTTATTTGACTAAAAAATGAAAATCTCGTCCTTCACTCAGCTATAGGTGTCCCTTCAAGTTACCCAAGCGTTTCACATTTCAAAGTAACTAGTAGGATCGACATCGGGGAGATGTGTGATCAAAATTTATCCCTTTCCTTGGTGGTCTTCGAGTCTCTCTTGGGTGTGAAATCGCACTATGGAAGAATGAACGGATTGGATTAAGAAAGATATTAAATGGACGACGTGGATCAACCATCATCGTCAACGTCGATGGAGAAAGGTTTGATCTAAAACCTAACATTCGATGTCCTAGAATCTTTCGGTAGTCAATGAGTGCGTCGACGTTGACAGATTTTCTTTGGCGTTGCTTCGTTGGTATTCTTAGGAAAAAGTTCTGATGCCAACCCAAACTTCCGTACAATGCTAATTTGGAAGTACGGATATGACATGCTGATGTAACATGGGGAATATCAACGTGCATAGGTACACGAGTGAGATTCCCATATAGGTACACGAGTGAGCTTCCCATATAGGTACACGATGTATCAATGATCGACGATTGTTTTTTATGCTAAAAGTTTGTATTTCGGATTTCACCGATGCCGACGATACATCGACAATTTTTTAAGAACTCCCTGCTGTGTCCAAAATCGCCGATTGGCGCACGACGTTTTTTTTTAGAAATCTTTTTTAAAGTTGTGTGCACTTATTATTTATGCCACATTTACTTAGAGAAAAAAATCAATCTGTCAACAAACTTCAAACCAAACAAAATGTGATCAATGATAAAACAAAACAACAAAAAAATCCATCCATCCCATCAAAACTGACTCTTTTCAAAAATGAAAAAGTGGTACCCAAAAGAAAAATTTCGCAAAGTATTTTAGGGTGTTTTGAGTGCTCAACAAATGACATTTTTCTGGGTGAGAACATAATCTCTTCTCCTTCCCCTCGTGTGCATCCTGTGTAAATTGGTTGAGAAATCGTTTGGCTTTATTCTATTATTTCCAACAGAACCTTTCCATCAATGTGTACACAATTTCTTGAGTTCGTGAATCCGGATCCACCTATGGGGTTTAGATTTTTTCCATCCTCTTTCCTCTTGACCGTAATCCATGTCCTTCCTAGACAATATCCGAGTATGGAATCCATTGGTGTGAGGCCATTTAGCTATCATTCTTTTCTTATGGTGTTGCTCCACTATCAGCGAGCATTCATTGCCCCGACATAGTCACTCCGACATCACATAACTTGATCCGCTGCCAGTGAGAATCCATAGCCCCGATAGATTTATCTTCATACCCTCTCGGATCTTGCACTCCCTTTTTTTTTATATATATGGATCTTCTTTTGATCGTCCTTTTCTGGCATAAATACCAAGAGTGAGTCGAAGAGGAGGATATCTGTTTTTTGAAAAGGTGAAACTCTTAAGGTGGAGCTCTCCTTCGCTCTATCTAGAGGCACATGTGATTCTTTCCAGCTAGACATACTTCGTTTTAGCTTTTCCAGGCCATTAGGCAGATATTTCATCATTTCCCCAGTTAGTATGCTTTCAAAGATAAAATATGATTTTTGAAAATTTGTGTTTACTCAACGTCTCTTATTTTGCATATAAGTGTAGGTCAGGAGAAGATTTTGCTTCAACGTATTCCCTCAATAAAAAATTAAAGTCAACCATTCCTTTATGAAACACAAATTAATAAAAAATAATAATAAACAAAAAGAAAGAATGAAAAAGGGGCTCGAAAACACTCTTCCCTGAAACACACACACTTGTTCTAATCAAAATGCAAGCTGAAAAAGAAATAATATATATATATATATATATATATATATATATATAAGAAAAATATTGTTTTAGGGTCTGGCCATTTACTGGGAGGGTGTCAGATTCCCCCCTCAAATTATGCAACCAGTATGTTCCTTCCCCGATCTTCTCGGCCACCTGGAAAGGTCTGAGCCAATTATTTTAGAAGTTTGAGTGTTTTTTTTTGGGCTCATTTGATTTATCCCACCTCAAGATTAGGTCCCATACTTCAATTTTTTATTATTTGGCCTTATGTTTATCGAACCATCTTTTAACTACCTACTGATGAGAGGTGAACTTAACTTTATCCTTTTCCCTTTCTTCGTCCAACATGAGAAGGGTATCAATCCTTTGTTGTATAGCGGATGAGGCATGACCTCTTGATGCCTAAGAAAGATGTAAAGATGGAAGATACAATCAATTTAGGAGAATGGATTCTTATCCATATACTAGAAAATACAGAGAGTTTCCTATGGCTTATTTAGGCATTACTCTATCGTCCCATAGGGCATTATGAAGTAAATTATGCCAGTTCCTCTAATTTTCAACAACTCTTTTTTTTTAATCCTCACCAGGTTTTTATTAGTTTACTCTGCTACCCCATTCCCTTGTAGATAGTAGTTTGGATAATATCTTATTATGATCCCCTTATCAAGGGAGAATTCTGTCAATAGTGTGGAGGAAAAGTAGGAAGCATTGAAGAAAATGAGAGTGGAGGGTATCCCAAACCTTGTTATAAAATGTTGTTCTATAAAATGGATTACTACCTTTTCATTAACGTGCGTGAGCGGGATAATCTCTATCCATATTGTAAAATAATCCATGGCATTCAAGATATATTTATGTTCTTTCGAATAATTGGGAGTAATTTCCCCTATGGGTTATATTGACCATTGCTCGAATGGTCTAGATATGGTCACTGGTTGGAGTGGAACGACTGCCCTTTTTCCTCTATCGGAGCTTACTTGACAAGATTTACATTTCCTGGCATATGCATGAGCATCACTAAACATAGTAGGCCAGTAATAACCAACCCTTAATATTTTGTGAGCCGTGGTTTCTCTTGCAAAATGTCCACCCACTAGACTGTCATAGAGTTCTCTCAGTACCTTTTTTACATCATCATGTTCAATACATATAAGGAGTACTCCATCATAATTCACTCGGAAAAGAACATAATTTATGAGGCGATATTGAGCGGATTTTAACCCGAGGGTTCTCATTTCTCTAGGGTTTAGTTTTTTTGGACATGTTCCATGATGTAGGAGATAAGACAAGTTTCCATACTAGGATTCTTTCCCGGGAGGTACATATAAGGATTCGCCACACCATAATGACAACTCATTTTCCCATCCAGATTCTTCTGCGTTAATCAGGTCTTGGGCCTCAACGACTAGTTTACACAATCCTTAACCCTTGACTATTTTGGTAGGTTTTATGTCTATATCAAATTATTAGATGGCTACCATCCAATTTCCCCTTCTTTCTCCCATTTCCCTTTGAGTGAACAACGATCAGACCACGGGGTGAGGTACTATGACTTTAGTGTGATTCTTCAGGATATAGGATTTGAAATGTTTAACCTCTTTATAAACTGTGTAAGCATTTTTTTCTATAGCAGGGTAGTTCAGTTCAAATCCTTGGAGGTTAGTGCTCATAAATGATACTGGCACCTCATTTTTTTCATCATCCTTCTGGGTAAGCATCGTATCCAAGGATTGGTCAGAAGAAAAGGTATAAAGGAAAAAATCTTTGCTAAAATCGAGGCTTCATAGCACTGGTGCTTGGGAGATGGCAGTTTTGATATTGTTGAAAGCATCTTTCCTTTATTCATACCATTTAAACTCCGCATATTTGTGAATCATTTTTTGTAAAGGTTTAACAGTTTCGGCAAAGTCAGGAGTAAATTTTCTCACAAATTTGATTTTCCCAAAGAAATATTGCATGGCCTTTTTATTGTGAGGCAAGGGGAGTTAATCTATCTCTTTTATCCGCTCAGGGTCGATGCTAATTCCTCCTTGAGATATAATATGACCTAATAGTTTCCCTTCCTCTACGCCAAAGATGGTTTTCTTAGGGTTCAAAGATATTCCATATTTCCTATACCTTTCAAAAATCTGAGTCAAATGTTGAATGTGGTCTTCCTTATTTTTTGAGTATACTGTTACGTCATCTAAATAAACTACCACACACTTGTTAATTAATTCTCGAAAAGCTGCGTCCGTGGCCCTTTGTAAGGTTTCCCCTACATTAATCAACCTGAAGGGCATTCATTTATAATCAAAGGTTCCCCATTTCGTTCGGAAGGTAGTTTTTAATCGATCTTCTTCTAAAACAAGAACCTGGTTATACCCCGAGAAACCGTCTAGGAGGGAAACAAATTCAGATCCGGATACTGTTTGTAAGAGTTATTCCATGGGTGGAACTGGGAAGTTATTTTTTCTAATGCTCTGTTAAGGTTTTTGAAATCCACACATAGGTGGATCTCCCCAGATTTCTTTCTCATAGGCACCAAATTAGCTACCCAGGTAGAGTGTCTGACCTGGAATATAATCTTGGCATCTATTAATTTCTTCAACTCTTGATACATCAGAGGTTCCAGATATGGGTGGTACTTCCTAATCTTTTGTTGGATAGGTTTTATTCCATATTTTAATGGGATCATGTGCTCGATAATGCAAGTATCGTATGTCTTCAATTCTTGGTAAGACCAAGCAAAGGCATCTTGATATTCCTTAAATAGTTTAAGATAAGATTTCCTATATTTTTTGGAAACTATCTTACCTAGGTTGACATTCTTGGGATTCTCAGGGGTGCCTAGGTTTATAGCTTCATATATAGGACATAAACTCTTTTTGACCCTTGACCCGGTTTTGTTGATATCTAGTCAAGTTTGACCTATTTTTGCACTTCGACAGCCTGTCGAAGGAGGAGTGCAAGATGAAGCAGAGATCGTGGTATATTGACCCCTTTTTTGGGTCCTTTTTGGGATGTGAGAATATGTAACAGGAATGGGATGTCGGCCCATAGGTTTACCCATGTTTAGGCCTATTTTGTATGTATAAATAGATGTATAGGCAATGTAAAAGAGATAAGAGAATGAAGGCATCTATGTGACGTTAGTATGCAAGTAGGCTAAGTGCCAAGAGTTGGATCTGTGTGATCATGAATTGTAAGGATTTGTGCATACTATGCGAGACTTGCATAGTTAAGTGCAAGTCATTGTAGCAAGATTGTGGAAGGCTTAGTGCTGGGACGCAAGGAAGAAGGATCTAGCGAGTTGCGCAGATCTTTTGTCCTGTGCAGAATAAGGTTATTGAGGCTCTGTGCTTGTAACTGATTGAATGAAGACAATAAAGAAGAAGAGTTGGTGGACATAGCCCCAAGGTGGGGGTGAACCACGTAAACATTGTTTTGTTATGATTTGTGCTTGTCTTAATGTCTTTATGACTCTCTTGCTAAGTGCTTTAATAGAGATAGATAAATATGTTCATGCTTTGTGCTAATGATGTGTAAGAATGTTAGATTTGACTTCTATAAATGTGTTTAGTGCTTTCTTTTGCTAGATATGATCCATCTATTTGTGCTAAGTGATTAATTTCATTAGATCAGTGTGAATGATGCAAAGATCTGTTTTATCAGCGAAGTAGATATTGATTGCCTATTGAGGATCTGACAGTGCTAAGAACTCTATTAGGTATCATAATCACAGATCTGTGTCCCAGCTAAGGTTGCAGACACCCGAGTCTCGCAACCACCCCTGCCTCTACCTCAGGTGAGACTTCATCTGCTTTTCATGTGTTTCCAAAAGGGCCAGTAGTTAGGGTTTTGTTGGTGCATTGTTGTAACGTTGAACCCTGGGTCTATCCCTGTGCCAACAAATGGTTCTGTTGCTGGGACCTAAACTATGATTGCTGGGAACTGAGAAAGAAGAAGCTTTGTACAAAGATTCATTCTGAAGTTGTGAAAGCTCTGTGCATAGATCTATCACTCTAGTGCGCAGTATTCTACTTGATTTATAAAGCTCCATATTAAAATAAAGAAGCCTAATTTGAAGAAAAGAAGTCAGATCTGAAGGAGAGAAGTAAGATGTGAAAGCTTTGTGCTCTAAGAAAGGTAAAAGTGAGAATTTATTAATAAAAGAGGTAACATTTGCAAGATCTGTGCTCTGATAAAGGTAATAATAGTGAAATTTTTTAGATCTGGAAGCTTTTTGCTCTGTAGAAGTAAGATAAGTGGAGATTTTTGTTTCTAGAGTATGGATCTAGGTATGTTTAATAGAGTTTGTCCTAGTTCGAAAACTAGGGTATTGATAGATGAAGGAAGATTTGATATTAATAGATCTGAGAAGAATAGTGAAAGATATGTTATACCTATGCATAGAAAGAATGTTTGGACTAACAAATGGATGCAGGATCCTAGAAATAATTTGTTGCAGGTTAGCTCCTATGCTCCTAGCGTGTAGTACAAGAGAAGTTGGGGATCATTTAAAAGAAAGAGAGGATTAACCCTCTATTGTAGCTGCAGAAGACTAGGACATCTTGCTAAGGAATGCCCTGGAAGAATACCTAGTTGTCTTTGCTACAAAGCTATGGACCATGAAGTGTTGGATTGCCCTATAATGATTGCTAAAGTTGAAAGAATGAATCTGAATCAGGAAAACCCTAAGTAGATCCAACGACCATAGCATAATCCCAGAAATAATTAGAGAAAGTATTGCTACAGATGAAGGAAACCCTGAATGACCACCGACATGTCAACTTATCAGATATCTTCAAAGAAAAAGAATGCATCAAAGAAAGAATAGGAGACTTCGACATTGACTGTGTTCTGGATGAGGAAACACAGGTGAATATCATGACAGATAGAACTTGGGAAGCTATAAGGATGCCTGCTATGATTCCTTCATTAGGAGGAATAGGATTATTCATAGGAAAATTGGTAAACCTATATGGGAAGCTCACTCGTGTACCTATGCACATTAATGGAACTTCGACATAACAAGATTTTGAGATTATTAAATTTATTGAAGACAACGCCCCGTTTACCATGTTACTAGCCAACCCTTGGATTGAAAGAGACTAGGCCAAAAGGAAATAAGAATAAGCAATGTTAGAAAAACAGAATCAAGAGTTAAAAGAATTCATGACTAGAAGGATCACACATTTGATTGCAGAACAAGAGAAAATATTCAATCTGTTTAACACCAGAGACCCTAATGTCGAAGTTGCAAGAACCCTAGAAGACCAAAAAAAGACTGAAGTACTTATCCCAGATAAAGAAAAAGTATTACCCTCGAATCCTAGGAAAGAATCTCAATAGTGTGCAGTGACTATGTCAAACAAAGATAAGAATCATAATGGAAAAAGACATACCGAGACAAAGCTTGCTGGAAAGAAGGCTAGAAAGCTAAGTAAGAAGAGGGATAAGATTGAAAATTTGCAGAAGGTTATAGAGGGAACTTCACAGACGAAAAAATTGCAAAATTGGAACTTCACCAGGATATCAGAACAACGACACATGGCACTTCGCCATGGCGAAGAAATATAGACGTTGGGGACATTATAACATTTCGATCGACGCTCCGAACGCGTAGAAAGACAATTATGGTTTGTTATCAGACTGTTGAACCATGCCATAATGGACATAATAGATTTAATGAAGGATTCATACCCGTTACAAGAGATTTGTTGTCGAGTTACCTATTTATCCCATCACCCCACGCACCGAGACACTTTTTCTAATTGAAAATTTGAGCCTGCAAACTAAGCCGAGTTTAGACAGTGATTGTTGTTCTCTTTCTCTCTATCTCACTACTGTGTCTAAGTTATTCTCCAAACTCACGATTGTTAACCCTGAGTGCGTATGTCGGATGAATTGAGTGTCATAGAGAAAGTTGTTGAAGAAGTTTTGATCGACTTGATGACTGAAAGAGTCATGTCAGAGAGAGGATTATCCATAGGTGTAAAAGCATCATCCATGAGAGGACTACCATCCTCTCCGTCAACTTCTCGAGGCAGACCATCCTGAACATCAGATGAGAAGTGAACTAAGAACAGGGATGACCTCATGAATGCTAAGTTGATTCTGAGCATATTACCTACCTATATACCACCTTTGAGTGGTGTTGTAAACCGTGACAATGTACCTAGAGATTTTGAGTATGCCTTGGTCACTACGTACCTTTCGAAGGGGATATGCACAGTTCACACAGACCAAGAAAATATTGTAGCGTTGAAGTTTAGCGAATTCAACCTCGGTGACCAGAAAGTTTACAACATGCTCGCCCCGCATAAGTACTTGACTAGAAAAAAGGGAAAGAATTTTAATATTGTCCCTGAGCCATGGACCCATAACCTCGCACAATCCACCTTGCTGAACGTTATGAATATTCCACACTTCGGATGACAATAGGAGGTGAATGCATGTGTCAAATTGTTGTTGTCTTGTTACAATGGAGGTTATCTATGGTTAAATCATCGCATAACAGTGGATCCGACATTGATAAATTGGATAACTAGGCTTAGTATGAAAGGACCCGACCCACATCATTTCTATCCTGGAAAATCCATGGACCGCGCTCTCACTCAAAGGATCAGGGACACTTATGGCGATGTCGAGAAAGGAATGCAAGTCTACAAGGTAGCTTTTATCTAGAGCGACACAATGTTCCTTGCCTATCAATTGATCACAGGAGAGTTAGTATGAAAGGACTGACCCACCCAAGTCACTGCTTTTGTATTCGACCTCGCAGGGAAGTGCAAGGAGGGACTACAAATGAATTGGGTGAAATACCTGGTGAACCAACTAGAAATTGACTGTAGAGAAGCCCAAGATGAAGGGTACGAATTCCACTTCAGCTGGCTATTGATCCTGATTGCTTTCATGGCCTGGGAGATGCCAAAAGGTTTGACCTTCCTGAACATCGAGCCCTTTGAACCATTGGATGTGAAGTTCAACACACTGTGGTATTCAAGTGACATGAATAAACTGTTGCATTCCAATGCTATATTTCATGCATACTACAACCAGTTGAAGGTACCATTTAGTCCGCACCTCACATAACTCTGGATACTTTAGATGAAGACCATCCTCACCTATGATGACTTTGAATTCCTCATAGTAGCCCTGAATGATGCTTCACTGGAGATAGAAGAGAAGCAAGAAGAAAAGTAAGAAGAGTTGTATGATCGAATCATGACTGAACTCTAAGGAGTACAACAAGCCCTACAATCCAGCCGTGCAATCTTCATTGCATTGGGAGAGCCAGAAGTGGGATATGATCTAACTCAACTCCATCGAATAGTTGATACATTCGAAGCTTATATTCGATGAGCACAAGAGGAAACAACGCAAGAAACCCAGGCTTTGATACAAGTACAGGGAGTACTTGTAGAAAAATGCCGAGATGCTGAACATGAAAAGAGCGCTCTCCAAGTGAAGTTCAATGAAAAGAAGGCACAGCTGCAGCAACCCAAGGAATAGTTTCTCACCGAGCAAATCGAAGTGAAGGAAATGGTCAACATAACATGTCACTCTATGACTGTCATAGAAGTAAAGGCAGAGGATCAAGTCATAAGGCAAGTAGCACAACTTGAAGAAGTGATCCAACAAATCCAACAACACATAGAATATTTAGACCTACAAACTGTACCAGAGACTCCACAGGAGGTAAGAGACCAGTGAGAAACCACTTCCTGTAGCACAATTGACCGACTGAAGCCCCTTACCTTAGAATGCAAGAAATTCACTAATCACAGTGCCCAAACATATGAGAAACTTACCGAGAACCCAGAGTTTCAGGAACTAGAGTCACATATCTAGGAAGAGAAGAAGCACGCAGAAACACTACAGGCACAGCTGAATTATCTGTCAGTTGTGGAGAGAATGAAGAGATCTCAAGAGAAGCGAACCGCCCAATAAAAAATCCATAATATCCAGAGAAGAGTTATGGAGATAACTCAAAAACTCCAACCGGTACAATATAAGGCCTATCATTTGTTTACATAGGTGGAAGGCAAGGGAGAAGAACTAGATCAGATTAGCACCATGACAAAACAACGCCTGGAAGGATCTATGAATGATGTAGTCATTCAAGAATTTGTTTAAAAAGAGAACGTAGCACAACAAAAAGTCAAAGCAGTTCTAGCCAAGATCGAAGCGTTCAAAGAATAACTTCCTACGTCAGAGTGACTCGGGATGAGTCACAGGTGAGTGTTGGGGGCTTGTTGGGCCTTGACCAGGTTTTGTTGATATCTGGTCAAGTTTTACCTATTTTTGGACTTCGACAGCCTGTCAAAGGAGGAGCGCAATCCAAAGCAGAGATCGTGGGATCTTGTCCCCTTTTTTGGGTCCTTTTTGGGGTGTGGGAATATGTAACGGGAATGGGATGCCGACCCATGGGTTTACCCATGTTTAGGCCTATTTTGTATGTATAAATAGATGTATAGGCAATGTAAAAGAGAGAAGAGAACAAAGTCATCTATGTGATGTTAGTATGCAAGTAGCTAAGTGCCAAGAGTTGGATTTGTGTGATCAGGAATTGTAAGGCTTTGTGCATACTATGTGAGACTTGCAGAGTTAAGTGAAAGTCATTGTAGTAAGATTGTGGAAGGCTTAGTGCTGGAACACAAGGAAGAAGGATCTAGAGAGCTACACAGATCTTCTGTCTTGTGCAGAATAAGGTTTTTGAGGCTCTGTTCTTGTAACCGATTGACTGAAGACAATAAAGAAGAATAGTTGGTGGACGTAGCCCTAGGGTGGGGGTGAAACACATAAACACTGTGTTGTTATGCTTTGTGTTTGTCTTAATGTGTTTATGAATCTCTTGTTAAGTTATTTAATAGAGATAGATAAATTTGTTCATGATTTGTGCTAATTATGTGTAAGATTGTTAGATCTGACTTCTATGAATGTGCTTAGTGCTTGCTTCCACTAAATCTGATCCATCTGTTTGTGCTAAGTGCTTAATTACATTAGATCAGTGTGAATGTTGTCAAATCTATGTTTTATTAGTGAAGTATATATTGATTGCCTATTGAGGATTTGATGGTGCTAAGAACTCTATTAAGTATCATAATCACATATCTGTGTCCTAGCTAAGGTTGCAGACACCTGAGTCTTGCAACCACCCCTACCTCTACCTCGGGTGAGAATTCATCTTCTTCACAGGTGTTGTCGAAAGGGATGGTAGTTAGGGTTTTGTTGGTGCATTGTTGTAACATTGAACCCTGGGTCTGTCCCCGTGCTAACAACTCCCTATTTTTGCATTTTCTGGCCCTCTGAATCTTTCTGTCAGGTCGAAATGTTTCTCCAGATTGACCACTCCTTTAGGTATCATGTGAAACTTGGGTTTGTCATTAGTGTGGTATTTCCATTTTTTATGTTCGTGGAGATCTAATCCTATGAGAAATTCTTGGAACACTTCATCATCAATGGATAAATCCTTAAAATTCTCCTCATAAGTTAGGAAATCTACAATTTGTTCATCTCCTTCGAAAAATTTCGAGTTAGAAATATTTTTAGGTACCGACGGTTTGTAGAGTAGTTCCATTGCAAACCTAGAGGCTTCATAATCTTCTAAAGAAGATAATCTTGAGGTTGCAGTGGCTAGAGCATCAACAAGGTATTTGTTTTCTCTGAAACAACGATAATGTTGAAAGCCTCAAATTTTTCTATTAGTCTATGCACCTCTTGTTGATAATTCCTTAAGTGAGGTTAATTGCAATGGATGGTATTCTTCACTTTCCTGATGATAATTTCAGAATATCCAAATAATTTCAATTCTTAAATGTTTAATTCTATGGATTTCATGAGTCCCTAGACTAGAGCTTCATATTCAACAGTTTTATTAGTGCATTTGAATTCTAATCTACAGGATAAGAAACTTCGTTTCCCCTTTAGGTCAATGAGGATCCACCCCACTCCCAAGCCCTCTTGTGATTTAGAGCCATCAAAGTACAACGTCTGAATTTGGGGAGGAAAATTTATGACTTCTTCATGTTTATATATTTTTATGATTTCAACCTCCTTTTCTGCTATTCCTGTCAGAGAATCCTGATAGAGGATGCTCTCCTCTGTTTCCACTAGTATGTCTAGTTGAAATATCATTTTAGATTTTTGTGTAGAAGGCATTTTAGATATGTGAGGGGAAAAATGATCGAAATTAGAATCACAAGAGTAGTTTCCTAACACAGGGAATTTTGTTGTCAAGGGTTCATTTGGTGTCTATAAATAAGTGGCAATATGTTTGAGGTATATTTCTCTGTCGATCATGATCATGTTTGGATGTCCTTCCAATGGAAACCAGAGGTGAGTCCAATCGATACTAAAATATCTGTTTAATTTCTCAGACCAGTCTTGGCTAAGAAGAAATCCATAAGCCTCTAGGATGTCTACCATGATTATGCCAATTACTTGAAAAAATTTGGGGTGTGTATCAATTTTGATCATGACATATTTCAGTTCCCCAATGACCTTTACCTGAGTCCTATCTATTTGTATAACGTTTTTATCACTTTTGTCTGGGGTTGCGTTCAATTTCTTGCAAATTGACAATGGAATGAAATTTGAAGATGCCCCTGAATCGAATAGGAAAGTATAAAGATTTATTTTAAAGACCTCAAACGTCAAAAGGAAATGAGGAACATAAGGTCTTCCTCTTTTCTCTAAATAACAAGCATTCACACTCAGATTATTTGTTAAGTCTATGAGAGATGGGACGTCACCTTAATCAATGCTTGTCATAGGGTTATCTATTAATTTTAAGGCTTGTAACTAAAAATATTTTTGTTGAGGAATCCTACACATGTCTAGGACAAAAACATTATCTTTCATATTCTTCAAGTCTTCTACTACATTGTAGTCTAGCTTAGGTGTTTCCCGTGTGTGTATGTTTGTGGGGTTTCTTTGGGAAGAAATTGGTGGTTTGGAGTGATTGACCGCTTGATTTCCTCGAGATTATTGAGTAGTGGTGGGGTTACTTTGGATAGGTTGGATTTTACTTCACATCTATATAGGAAGAATCTAAACGAGGGGTCCCTTCCCCTCAGAGGCATCAATGAAAGGTATTGGGTGGTTGGAATCACATAAAAACATGGTTGTCTCTTCATGTGGTTCATGAATTTCTTGATCGATGACACTTATTGTTGAGCCACTGGGTTGTTCAATTAGAGAACGTTCTTCTAGGAATCAATTATCCACTAGACTCATAACATGCACCTATTGGGGGCAATCCCTTTCTGAATTTTTTTCTTGATAATATGTATAGAAGGAGTCAGATGCTACGTTCCCTAAGTCGATGTTTAGGTTGGCTAGGGGAGGTTCTATATATTTGAAAGGCGGATTCCTTTTGAAAAAGGGTTTATAAGGTCTTTGATTTTGGTTCCCTTCCCCAACAATCCTTTTCATATCTACGACCTCATTGGAATTTTTTTTGATCATCAACTGTAGGTTTTCTATATCCCCTCCCTCTTTTTTGAGACCTTGTTCTGTTTGTTTTCCTGGGAATCTAGTCAATAAAATTCCCCTCTTAGGTGGAGGTTGGGTTTCCTTTTTTATTAGTGAGATCTGACCTTCTTTTCATCCTTCTATTTGGAATTCAATCATTTTAGCTTCTTTGAAATTTCAGCTAGAGTATTCTTGGCAACCCTTTTTATGAACATGGAAATATAATTTGGGAGAGCATTAACATATACTTCAATCTGCAGCTCCGAAGTGGGTTTAGCCTCAGGTTGGAATTTGTTCAAAATGGTGGTGAACCTTTGGTTGAAATATTTGACCTTTTCTTTTGGACTAATAATGGCGAAAAAAATTCCAACCATTAAAGCTCCTGTAGTAGTTTCTTTAACAAATGTGTCAAAAAAATCCTTTTGAAACTTTGTCCAACTAGTTATGGAACCAACCAATAGGTTCAAATACCAAGTTTAAGTTGAATTTTTAAAGGTATCAGGGAACAATCTACACACCACATCTTTGTGTTGTACATTCATCAACCTTATGGATAATATGAACTTCTTAATATGGTATTTAGAAAATAAAGAGGTTTCAGGGTCAAATTTGGGAAGTAGTTTTTTTGGATGTTTGGGTAGGTTATGCATCCATATTGGAATCGCCAAAGAATCTCTTGCCAACCATGGTTGGTTATATCTAGGATGATATCCCCCTTCTCCGTTGTTATAATTATTATCCCCCATGTCTTTTGATTCAAAACCTGAGCGATTTGAGTTAGACCCTTCCTCTTCAGATTCAAAATTGTCGGTTTCAGAGTAGTTACTGGATTGTGGGGTGATGACTAGCATTTCGGGTATTAGACCAAGGGGTTGTTCGATCTCTGTGAGGGAAAATTCTATTAGTTCTTCTACCGTGTGAATGAATACGTGATTAGTGGTGTCAAAAATTGGTCTTCTTATTTGTTTTCTTTGAGGAAGTAAAGAAGATAAAGGTAATTCTTCGATATGTCGGGCATAGGCTCTGGTGATTCCTCTGAATTTGTTTAACTCTTCGCTGGGAAGAATGTAAGGTATTTCAGGGTACATGCATTCTTCCTCTTCTTATTGAGATGAGTTACTCATAGTGGGAGTATTCTATGTATGTGGGTTGTCTTGAGAATGACTAGCCATGCATGTGGGTTGTTTTGAATCTATAGGCTTTATGAAATATATTATCATAAATATTGTTAGCCATGCATTCACTCAGGACCTCATTCTGTTGAGAGGTCTGAAATCCCTTTGGCTCAACAATAGGAACCAAACCCGCTTAAGAGGCCCAATTAGACTCGTAAGCATTTACTGAGTGGTGTGGTTCTCCAAATCTGTGATCTAGCTAGATTTATCGATGGGCTTTAATCGTGATCAATAGTTATGTCTTTCTGTGAAACATTTCCTCAGGCTATGCAGTTATCTTTTTGTATTTTTCTAACATTTGTGGCAATACAATGTAGGGCTCAAACTAATTAAAGAGGGAAGTTACGATATATTGGAGAAATCTGGGTTTTGGGATAACCTTTATACCTCAGCATGCAGACGATGAGGATCGAGCCTACTTCAAGCTAGAAATAATACCATTGACTTGTAGACATTTAACATCATCTGATATGATGATTACATAAATAAAATACGTACAAAATAGAAAATGAGTTCAAGAAAAGTAATTTTCCATACTCTACTATCAATCACATATTAACACAATCGATTTCTATTCATCAATTAGAATAAAATAACTATCGCAGTAATACAAGATAACTTAAACAATAGATACAAAAAATATTACTCAATACAAAAACAAATATTGAATTCAAATATGGAGATAATCCCCCTCGGTCTAGTCACATTCATGCCTTAGATGAAAGAAGTGTCCTTCATTCTAAATGGAATTTCTAAATTAAAATAACTTGCACATAAATAATTCTCTTACAATATTCAAGAAAAATTATTTCTCTCCAAAACCATCAACCTTTAACACAAGGTCAATTATGTTATTTATAAAAATAACTAAACTAAAAATAGCTACAAAAGTTGTGTTAAGTGGAGAAAATAACACATGGTGAAATTTATATATCATTTCTCTTTCATCTTCTTTATATCATATCATCATATTACTGAAGTGGATTGTTCCTCTCATATTTTGACCATTTGCAGAAGAGATCTTCGCATGTATTTGCATAAGGGAACGTGTGTTGATCCATTGGAGCGGAGAGGACCTCCTTTATCTCAATTGTTTTCTCTTTGTAATTGATTACTTTGACACTCACACACTATAAGACTGCAAGAGATTTAATCGAAGGCTCCATGAACTTCTTCAATTGGCCTAGGATTATGCTTTAAACCTATGAAATCTCTGTTTCACATACCCAATCTTTCTCTACATGTCGCTTGACTATATTATGTAAATTAGTGAAATCCTCCGATGGGCCAAACTCTGGAAAGTCGAGACCTCTCATTTCTTGGTTGATTTTTTCCCAACTTTTCACACACTCTTCCCATATTTCTTGCATTTTTCGTTGGGGGTTCCTGGACCATGTATACCCAATGTTCAACTACCTTCCATATTCAAGCGATGCTTTTGTCCATAAGCACTCAGATGCCATGTTCTTCTATATCTCGACCCTTATGCACTTCGCTAATGTAGTCGATCTGTTCCAGGTCTTGATGTGCCTTCTCATACCACCATTGCATGTATTTGCAATTTGCTAGTCCCATAAGGGCATCTTCTTGAAACAAATCTATTCGGGCGGTGAAAAGGTCCATCTCCTTTTTGAATTGTGCATGCATCTCTCGAAACTCACTTTTCAAGAGTACCACCACCTGGGTTGAATTTTGGTAATATTTATCTTGATGTCCCAGGTGGTCCACCTCTTTCCTTATGGAATATACCTCCCTTTCATCCCTTTTTCCCCTATCTAATGTGGCATCAGTTATGGCCATCCCTGTGCTGATTAGCTCAATCATCCTGGTATTTTCTGTGTCAAATACTGTCTCTTTTATGGTTATGAATAGGGTGTTATCGAGAGTAAGCTTCCTTTTCTTGACTGTTCTTTTCATCATGACCTTCCTTTTCCTATCATAATAAATATCCTGTATATCAGTGACTTCATCTATTGGTTTAGGAATTTGTTGATCCCCCCGGGACAAAGTATTTCCTAAGCTTCCCACCATATAGAGGTGTTACATGGTAGGCTCTTTATCTCTTCTAAGGGTGGGAACCTGACCTCCTTCTTCCCCAATTAGTGGTTTCTGTGGTAATATTGGTGCCGACGCTTGTTCTATTTCATGGCTTGGTCCGCTCAGCTCCCTAATAGGGGAGATTCTTATGCATCTTGTTGACTCGACCTTCTACTGGTCCTCATTGATTGACATAGTCTTTGTCTTATATGGAGAAGTGGGTGGATATTCGGTCATTAGGATACCGATTTCTGGTTTCCCCATTCATCATGAGGTTGTGTTTCCCCCGATGGTTGTGTTTCTAGTTGCTTGAGAAATGCAGTGTCGAGAGTGGTCCTAGCTTCCAGGTCGCCTTCTTGGATATTTCAGACCAAATCATTAGAGGCTGGAGTAGATGTATCCCCTGGTTCTTCCTCTTGTGTGATTATCACTAGGGTTATGTGAGAAGCTTCTGATCCTTCCTTGTTATCATATATGGTGATCAAATCTATGAGGACGATAATCATACCCATCCCACTTGATGCCTTGCTTGATTTTGTTGAGCTATAGTTGTCACCGATGATCTTGCTTGAGCTGATATGGGACTACTGTTTTCTTGGCGACAATCTCTTCTGGTGGAACTGTCTTTGAAACATTCGGTTCTGTCTCCTGTCCGTTTGTATCAGCTGGGGTAATTCTCGAGGGTGTTTCTAGTAACAATGTCCCCCTTTTTCATTCTTTTTCGGCTTCTACTACTTTGATTTCTTCTCCTATATTGATGGATTCTTGAGTGATGTTATCTATCCTTTCAACTTTTTCATCCATGGTCATTGATTTAAACTTGGTCAAACTAGGGTTATCCCTTCTTTGGAGCACCTCCTTGCAATATTTGGCGTCCTTAGTGAATATCTCATCTTCGAAATTGTCATGAGAATATGGAAAATATGAGGATACCTGCCCTGCATGTCGGGGTACCAAGTGTTTTGGGTCATGATTTCGAAAATGGCTTGTGGGGAATCGATAGTCAAGATGGCTCAATCCTTATTGTTTTTCATACGCAGTGTCTTTAACCATATACAACTCAATATGAAAGCCATAAGGAATGCATACCCTCTTATTATCCTTCACCAAAGAAGCATTATATCCTTGTAGGATGGTCTGGTAACAAATATCTCCCAATATTAGACGATCCAGTACATGAGCTAGAAGTAAGTGTGGTGCACTAGTAGCCACAGACACTCTGATGTAAGTGCTTGTTTCTTCGAAATACCAGTGGCCAAATTTGGATATCATCTTTTTGTTTGTCATTGAAAGCCTCGGGCATTCTTTTCTAAAGATAATGAAGTGTATTATAGATATAAAATCATTACATATCATGGAACAAAACCTTTTGTACCTATACTCCCACAAAATACTGAAATAAATGTGCACATGTAACTCGACAACATGCCTGTTTAAATTCATACCTAAGAAAACGTTTCTCGCACAGAGCACGTCCAACAAGTAAGATTCCCTGAAGAAGATTGATGTTTCTCCTTCTTTTGGTGTTTGGGCCTGTAGGATGTTGATACTCAACTATTTTGAAATAATATCTCCCCAATTGAAACTACTCCTGGAGATCGCTACGGTATATGCTAAGGGCATCCATTCTTTTGAGAAATTCAAGAAGTTATTTTCTCCATACAATCTACAGATCAAGGCCATTAAATACGTATAGGGTTATTTGAGGTTTATCATGTTGTACCAGCCATTGTTCCTATTTGTTAACTTTTTATCCTCTCTCCACCACGAGGCTAGTAACTGATTGGTGTCATGAAGCTCATAAAAGCTTACCACAAAATCTATATACAACCTCTCCTTTGGGTCTCTAAGTTTGTAATATTTTTGCACCTCAACTGGAAGAAAAATACCAACACACTCACCCTCCTCATTTTTGACCGTGCACTTCACCGTGTCTGTGTGATCAATTATCCATCCTATGGTTTCGATGCAAGGCAGAATTGGGTTCCGACAAGCCACCCTGTGCATAGACAAAATGAAAAACTAGTTCTATTCATAAATGAAAAAGTGGTACCCAAAATAAAAATTTCACAAAGTCTTTTAGGGTGTGTTGAGTGCTCAACAAGCCAGTGGCATGAAAATTGGTGAGAAGTTAAATATATGAAGAGTAAAACAAGGAAATACAAGCAAGCATACAATATTTTCCTTGTTGTATGAAATTCTAGACTTGAAATAATATTCCAGATGTAAAACATGTATCTTGACACAAATCATCTAAACAAGGTTGTATTACAATGAACTATTTACTGAAAACAATAGCTAAGATAAGGTTGCATAGAAATAAAAAATTCACTGAAACAATAGTTGAAAGGAAGGGAAAAAACACTTTGCATACATTTCCTATTTCCATCTATATAAGATTAAGAATACACATAAATATTTGAGAAGAAAACACAATCTATCACCAAATATTATATTCACCAAGGTAGAAAAATTTATAGTCTTATGCTTCAGGTCCTAGCCAAAATTTTGATGCTTGATCTCCAAAAAACTCAACCACTTTACATTCATATATCTATCTATTTATCCTCATCAAGAGGAGGTTCGATTACCTATCTATGATCTCAACTCTAAAGTTCAATTAGATCTTGTAGATACAAATTAAATGTTACTGCCTAATTACAATGTGTAAGTATTTCTTCAAACTCAGTGGAGTTGGGTTGATGTGTTAGTTCATACTCCTCATCAATTCAAATTTAACAAAAAAATGTTTTTATCAAAGATAACAACTTATTACAAGTGGCAGTAGTGCGTCTAACTAAACCAAAACATAATTCTATTAGTGCAACTGGAACTCATTTTTGATAACTGAAGTAAAATAATGCATAAAAAAAGTCTTCATAATTTGTTTTTGGCAGTCAACTTCGCATGGATGTCCAAGTAGACCAAAAAATGGAGACCAAACTTTAACAGTAGAACAAAACTCACCAAACATTTGGGCAAATTTCTAGGAAAAACAACCTCAAATATCTCTTATATTCTCCCAAACCATGATACACGTGTAAACATTGAGAGATGTTTTTGTGAATGAGATTGTTCCAAACAAAAAAAATTTATGTTTTCAAAAATTCACCTCCATCGGCTCAGAAGGTGTGCCGAAAGCCAATGACCAAAACAAGGAAAAATAGAGCATTTGGTGAATTTCTAGGAAAAATGAACTCAAAGATATCTTCTATTCTGTCGAACAGTGATACTTGTGTAAAACATGAGAGAGGTTTCTGTGAATGGGAAATTTAAAAAAAAAACAATCTTTCTATTTTCACAAATTCAACTCCATTTGTTCATAAGGTGTGCCGAAATCCAATGGCTAAAACAAGGGAAAATAGATCATTTGACGAATTTCTTGGAAAAACGGCCTCAAATATCTCTTTTATTCTCCCGAACCATGATACCTGTGTAACAATTGAGAGAGGTTTTTTTGAATGGGATTGTTCCCAACAAAAAACTCTTTCGGTTTTTACAAACTAACCCCAAAATGTTCAGAATGCGTGCTGAAATCCAATGACTAAAACAGGGAAAAATAATGTTTTTTAGAAAATTTGGGCAACGCCTTTTGGTTTTTCTTCTACAACTTTTGATACTTTCCTTGTACTTTTTCATGTTGTACTTCAAGTTTTTGATTTGGTTTTTGCGTGGTAGCGGTCATAGGCTTCTCCTTAGAATTTCTAGGTGACAGTGGGCTTGTTGGGCTAGCCTATTCTTTTTCTTATCTGGTATGTACCCTGCCACTTTCCTTTTCCCTTTATTTTGTTGTAGAAGACCTTAATTGGCTTTGAGGAATATACTCCATTTGTGGAGGGATGGATTTTTCCTTATCAGATCGAGTTCCTCCTTTTTTAGGCGTGGTCTTCCTTTTAGCTTGCTGGGAAACTTTAAACGTGTTAGCACTCTGTAATTTGCCCAAGGCTATGAAGGCAGTCACAGAGGCAACATCAAAACCACTTCGAGTATTGGATCTATCCCTCGAAGACTCAGAGAGGGATCTCTCTATTTGATATATATTTGTTTGAATATATATTAGGCTAGTTAATGGGTTCAGAGTTTGGATTTCGAATTGGTTGTGTTGAAACAATATATGGGGGTCATTGGGCAATGGAGTCATAGCGACATATTTAATCAAAATAGATCCTTACAGGGAAACTTACAGGCAAAGATATGCACCCCAATTGGATTATGGAAATTGTAGAATGGTGTGAAATAAAAGGTGAGAAGAGAGGATGGTAGTAGAGCAATAAAGAATTCTGGCGCTATCCTCTAGCAGAAAACATAAAAATTATCCAAAAGCCAGTCACAGAGTGTACCTTTAAACAAATTTTGCTCTTAATTTACCATTGAATAATTAGAATAAAATGATATATAACAGGGGGAAAAATATAATAGAAGGACACTTCACCAACAGATGTGCCACAAGAATCCTGTAAATGCATGTATATTACTTCTGCCAAAAAACGGTCCTGTACACTAGCTCCAAAGCTATACAATGATATCTCTTCAACAGGGTCAAACCTCTTTATTTACTCTATTAAAAACATATATATGAATCACAAACACAATCGTTTGACTCAGGATATCGAATTCGATCCTCCTGGCCGAAAATAGCAAGTAAATCCCAAAAATCCGTCACTGCAAATTTGGCCGAAACTGCTTAAAATAAGGGTACGCTCAATCATTTATTTCTCCCAATCGGTGACACCTATGAAAAAACCGAAGGATTTTATTGTATATTATCTTGTATGGAGCAAAAACCTCCTTCATTTTCTCAAATTTCATCTCCACCTCGTCGAAACAACTCCCGCAAAATCGGGACTGTAACAGGAAAAACCAAAAATCCGAAAACTGAGGCTGAAAGAAAGCTTAGCTTCTCCCAACCCTTTGCAAAATATGGAAGATTTTTTTGTTCTTCAGCCCATGCTGAACAAAACCCTCTCTCGTTTTTGGAAAATATGTCTCCGTTTTCCCAGAATCCACTTCGCAAGACGAGGTGTCAAACAGACAAAAAATGGGCGGTTTTGGGGTGTGACATCTCTAGATGATGGTGGTGAGTTGGAAAAATGGTAAGCGGTAAATTTTTGGAGTGGGGATGTAAGATGCAATGAGATGATGCCTAGTAGGGATGTGGCCC
>ML787437.1:48971-62279 GCA_009831015.1 Picea engelmannii | reverse complement strand
TGGCGTGATAACCGTAGATCTGAGCTCACACTTTAATCAGTTTTTTGAACCCCCCCACCCCCCCTCGACGTTAAAGGTAGAAAAGTCAGGGGGGGTTCAAAAACTCATCAGATTCGTAGATCTGGGCACCAAAAGCTTAGTCATAGATCTAGGACCGATCTTTAATCTCTGGGGCGCAATTCAGTATATGATACAAAACTTAGGCTTAATGACCTTTTTATGGGTTTTGTGCATTGCTTCCCTTGATTTTGTCACCATGGGGTTAGGAAACACCACTCAACGTAAAAAATCATGAATTTTCTTTTCTTTTCATTTCCTTGAAAAATAATTTGCAGAAATGAAATATTATTTGCAAGCCAAAATACATCCAGAGTGAAAATTTTCCAGTCACCAGATGATCCTATGAATTATAGGGTTATAACAATGGCTCCACCTGGGGATGGAAACTCTTTTGGGAGGTGTCAAGAACCACTGAACTCTGAATATGCAGACCGATGCTTTATTCATTGGGCTGATCCCAAAATTATTCTGCAACCTGTCCCTGTTTTGAACTTTCAACTGAAACCAAATCAAAATGAACACTGCTGAAAAAGAGATGCTCGGAATGTTGAGCTTATTCACAACTGCTACCTACCCTACACTACTGACAATTTAGTTTTTCTAAATGATACAATAATGCCAATGCAGCCAGTCAAACAAGTGCTCTACTAGCTCTACTCTTTCAATGTTTTCAATCAATATCAGAAATAGAACTTGCATAGGCATCATGAAATGCTTTCCATCATGATATTCATCACAAGGGGATTGATAATCATGACACATATCATAAAAAATGGAAATGAATTGTGGCTCTGTGATGAACAATTTCTCCATATAAATAGCCACTGGATCAATATAAACTTGACCTATTACTGGATATTCAAATTTAACCAACTCAATGACATGATTTGATGTTGTAGTTATGTTATTTGCATCCTCATGCACTTCCTGATATGGCTGCAAATGTTCTGGTGGGTTCTGAAATGATACTTCTATGAACACACCCCTATAGTTGACTGCCTGATCATGTCAATATCATAACATCTTTTCAGCCTATAGTTGGATGATGGAAAATGGCTTTGACAACACAAGTCATCCAACACATCAGCTATAGGGTCATAAAATATTTTAGATGACTGTGGAATTTTTGCTGAAATTTCATGGCTTACATTGTGATCCTCAACCAAAATTTGACCAAGATCCCCTCTCAAAATATGAAAAGAATTAAAGCATAAAGGTAGTGAATCAAAATGGATCAGCTCATCCCCTGTCTCAGGCTTCGGGATTTCATCTGAGATTTGGCCTTCAAAACGATTCAGGGGCTATACTTCTGGATCAACTTCCGTATCATCCTTGTTCTCCTCAACTGCTGCATTAGAAAATTCATCTTTCTTACTGTTTATAATATTCTTGCAACGTTTCCTTGGAAGTGAGGCAAAACATAGGGGTAGGCAGTTTGCATTTTCTTGAAATTTTTCTGCACTTGCCTCCTTCAAAATTTGAAATGAATTATAATCTAATGGTACAGACTTACATTCCACTGATTCAAATCTTGTTTCGAGTTCTGGACTTACATCTGTACTTTGAAAATCAAGGGAAATTAGTGACTGTGATTTTGGGTCTAAAACAGATCCCATGTCGTCAATGACATCCTCTACTGACTCATCAGAAAATTTTCTGTCTTCGCTATTTACAACTTTCCTAGAGTTTCTTTTCAGAAATTGAAAAGATGAGAAACATAAGGGAAAAGTGTTTCCACTTACTCTTAGATTTTATACACTTTGATCATTACTGTCATAATTTCCATGTGCAGATTGATTGTCATATCTGAGCTATAACTAATCTTCTTCCTACCAACACCATGTTGTTGATTGCTTTGAGAAATCCACATCTATTTTAGCCTCATGCTCATCATCATACTAATCACACTTGGGTATATTATCTAAGTAAGGAATGCCATCAAACATGCACATCATATCAGTTGGTTGTTCCTCTGCAAGTTGAGATGGAGCTTCATCTTTGACTACATCGTGAATTGAATACATGAAATAATCATTATCCAAACCATGGTACCAAGGGTGAACTGCAAAATGTTTTGGAACAGTCACATTTTCTTTCTCTGAAATCAATGGAACATGATGTCTTTGAACATCAAGTTTTTCTCTTATGCTAATCTTCTACATCATCTCTTCCATGGTGCTGGCCAGAATGTCCAGTTTATCTTTTAAAGATTTTAGCTTCTCCTTTTCTTTGTTTTGTACCTTTGACCTTTTGATCAACAAGTTGGCCTCCAGATCAACTACAATGTTCTGCATTTCTTCGAGAGTTGTAGTGTTCCTTTCTCTTAATTGGAATGCCATATCAGGATTGAATGCATCTGGGAAATGCAAGTGAGCTGATCTTGGGGGTGGTTTTATATCAGTAGGCATTGCATGATATACCTTATTGAACCTTGCTAAACACTGAGGTACTGTCTCCCCTCGCTGTCTTTTCAAATGGTCATATTCTTGTAGGATGAGAAAGACATTTCTCATGATCACCCATCAAATCTAGGTAGCTTATTGTTATAATTGGCAGGGAGGTCATGGAGGATAGGAGGCAAATCTAGGGGTTGGTATCTATCTGGGATTTTGGCATGTATAGGAGGTGAAACAAGAGGCTTACAACCATCCAGAGTTTTATCAAGAGTAGGAGATAAAGCAGGAGGCTTATGTCTCACTAGGATTTCTACATGTGCATCTGGGATGTGCATAGGTGTAGGAGTGTGTACCAGAGCTATGGGAATGGGCTCAATCCTTTGAGGTTCTTCAAGTTGAAAATGATCATCCTGAACTTCAAAAATATACTCTGGACCAGGATCATGATAAGAGAGAAAGTAATTCCAGATGAAACCAATAATATCTTGAATACAATTTGAGCTTCAGTACCTAGTCTTTCTAGGCTGCTTGGTCATGCTTTAGGTTATTCCTCCAGTGGAGTCTTTGAGTCAGCACTGTCTGGAGTTGATTGGAGTTTTGATTCATCAGGTGAATGATCTCAACCTTATTATGTTTGGTCACTGTCCACCATCAGTGATCAGATCTTGAACTTGAAGTGCACTACTAGAGAAAGTTCCCTAGTATGGTCGCCATTCTGTTAGCACTTTGTAATTTTCCCAAGGTTGTGAAGGAATTCACAGAGGCAACATCAAAACAACTTCAAGTATTGGATATATCCCTCCAAGACTCATAGAGGGATCTCTCTGTTTGATATAGATTTGTTTGAATAGATATTAGGCTAGTTAATGGGTTCAGAGTTTGGATTTTGAATTGGTTGGGTTGAAACAATATATGGGGGTCATTGGGCAATAGAGTCACAACGACATATTTAATAAAAAAAATCTCTACAGGGAAACCTACAGGGAAATATAGGCACCCCAATTGGATTCTGGAAATTGTAGAGTGGTGTGAAATAAAAGGTGATAAGAGAGGATGGTAGCAGAGCAATGAAGAATTTTGGCGATATCCTCTAGCAGAAAACATAAAAATTATCCAAAAGCCAGACATAGAGTGTACCTTTAAAAAAATTCTTCTCTTAATTTACCAATGAATAATCAGAAGAAAACGATATATAAGAGGGAAAAACATATAACAGAAGGACACTTCACCAACAGATGTGCCACGAGAATCCTAGAAATGCCTGTATATTACTTCTGCCAAAAAACGGTCCTGTACACTAGCTCCAAAGATATACAATGATACCTCTTCAAAAGGGTCCAACATATTTTGTTACTCTATTACAAACATATATATAAATCAAAAACAAAATCCTTAGTCTCAGGAGATCGAATTCGATCCTCCTAGTCGGAAATAACAAGTAAATCCCAAAGATCTGGAACTACAAATTTGGTCGAATCTGCTGAAAATAGGGGTATGCTCAGTCATTTATTTCTCCCAATCAGTGACACCCATGCAAAAACCTAAGGAGGTTATTGTATATTTCTTGTCTGGAGAAAAAACCTCCATTTTCTCAAATTTCGTCTCCACCTCGCCAAAACAACTCCCACAAAATCGGGACTGTAACAGAAAAAACCAAAAATTCAAAAAATGAGGCTGAAAGATAGCTTCGATTATCCAAACTGGTGGCATATTTGAAAAATATGGAAGAGGTTTTTGTTCTTCAGCCCGTGCTGAATAAAATCCTCTCTCGGTATTTGAAAATCTATCTCCAGTTTTCCAGAATCCACTTCGCAAGATGAGGTGTCAAACATACAAAAAATGGGCGGTTTTGGGGTGTGAGATCTCTAGATGATGATGGTGTGTTGGAAAAATGGTAAGCAGTAAATGTTTGTAGTGGGGAGGTAATATGCAATGAGATGATTTCACGTAGGGATGGGGCCCACCTAGACACTGCTTCATTCCGGACCCCCCCCCATTGTTAAAGGTAGAAAGGTTGGGGGGGTCCAGGATCTCTTGCTGACCATTGATCTGAACAAAGCTAGATCAACCATTTCTCCAAACACATTATTCAAACATCATGTCAGACCCCCCCCAACCATTAAAAGTAGAATGGTTGGGGGGGTCCAGAATCTCTTGTGGAATGTCCATTTTTATGCTGGCGGGATAACCGTAGATCTGACCGCACACTTTAATCACTTTNGGGGGGGGGGGGGGGTTTCTAAAAACTCATCACAGCCATAGATTTGGGCACCAAAAGCTTAGTCGTAGATCTAGGCCCGATCTTTAATCTCCGAAGCACAATTCAGTATATGAGGTAAAACTTAGGCTTAATGACCTTTTAATGGGTTTTTTGCGCTGCTTCCCTTTCTTTTGTTACCATGGGGTTAGGAAACACCACTCAACGTAAAAAATCATGAATTTTCTTTTCTTTTCCTTTCCTTGAAAAATAATTTGCAGAAATGAAATATTATTTGCAAGCCAAAATACATCCACAGTGAAATGTTTCCAGTCACTAGATGATCCTATGAATTATAGGGTTATAACAAGATGAACACCTAGGTTCAGGAGAAACCCTAGCTTCTTTTGGTGGAAGTGATGATTGAAGATATGCGCTGCTTAGGGTTTAATTGCCATTTGTAATAATAACCACACACAACCTTGAAATAATAATAACTCGAGTTAAAAACATGCATGGTATTAGCACAAAATTTGTAATGATGGTTGAACTAGTGGAAATGTTGATGCAGGAGCATCGCTAGCGAAGCACAAGTGTGGAAGATAGTTGGGCGCACTAGCGCACATTTTGAAATATTTTGAATTTCAAACCAATCAATGTATTAATGTGATATCTGACATAAATGTTTGAGTTATGGATGTCTTTAAAGATCGGAGGCCGAGCGATAATGGAAGGTGATGGGGGAATGCATTTTGTTTTATGGATTGGATCACAATACAGATTTGGAGATTGTGCTCTTATCTGTCTAACACAATATTTATTGTAATAGGCGTTAAGTAGTTGATAGCATTTAATTCCGTTTAATATAGCATAAAGTAGTTGGAGTAAATGCTTGAAGATCACCTCTTTGTATAAAGCTTTGTAATATTTACCAAAAAGGGTTGTTGATGGTTGATAATTGTTATTGTTGATCATAGTTGTTGTGGAGAAAGGAGAACTGAGAAACATCTAAATCTATCTTGTATAGTTTAAGGAGTAGTGAAGAACAATTTATATATGTAAGTTTCAGTTGGATAAATATAACAGAGGAACATTGTCCCAAATGTGTATGGTTATGTGTCTATTTGAATGAATGGTAGAACCTCTGTTATTTTTCAATTCTCTATTATTTTTGTTCTTGAATCCATGAATGCATTTGCTTTGTTGAATGTATAAGTCAGTGTGAGGAGTAGATAAGTTTCAATCATTTCTTTTCATTGAGCGAGTAAACGGTGTGCATAGTGTTCGCAAGGAGTGCATGACTGAGTCTATTCCGACTCGAAAGCTCAGAAGAAATAGTGGAACTCATACGATTGCAAGGAGTGCATCGACATCCACAAGGAGTGCGTGACAGATTTTTCAGACTCAAAAACTCAGGAAGGATAGCGTGATTTAGTCACGAGAGATAGAAGTGATTGGAGAACAGTCACAAGGAGTGCAAAGTCATCCATAAAGGTTGAAGTGTGGAGAGAAATATTTTGCAAGGTGTGCACAGATCGGATTCTCGAGTAAGAGTCGAAGAGATTGTTCAGAAGAACAAAGGAAAAACAAAGAAGGAAATATTAGGAGGGAGAGTGGCAGAAATATTCAAGGAAAGGAGTCCTTTAACTTATTGTAGAAGCCAGTGGGAAAGATTCATTCTCAGAAGGGGAGGAACGATCCCAGAACGTTAGATCTGGTGAAGTTGCAAGGAGGGAAACCATGAAGTATTTCGGTACTTCAGAGGTTCACCAAGTTAAAAACTTGATGAAGGTCGAGTTGTAAAGTCCGAAGTCGCGATTCAATCGTGATCGTTGATCACTGCAGGTTACGTGGAAATGAGTTAAGAAATTCAAAAATTGGAATATTGGAGGTTGTGAGTGAAAGGTCTAGAGTTTTGTAGGGTCGCGAAGTCTGAACCATTGTGGGGCCAGTGGATTCAAGGAGACACATGGCGTGAGTTCTAAGAATCGGAGTTGAGCACTTCGGGAAGGAGTGAAGAAAGGATTCGGGATATCCCCGAAGTTCGAACCATGAAGGAAGTAGACCCACGGTCACAACTGTGGTCACTAGCGAAAGAGCCTGTGTGTGTGGGTAAGATAGTTTCGGGTGCCCGCATGGACCCAAGGAGACGCTTCGACTCAGGAATCCAAATGATCCAAGACTGGGAGGTCAAGAATCCCTTTGGAAGGAGGGGGTTTGAGTCAAATGAGCACGATATCAAGTGCACATGGAGATGCAAATACATGTGAGGCGCCAACACACCATTATTCAAAATTTTAAATATTTTCTTAATGTTAAAACTCGTAAAGCAACGCATTTTCTGTTGTTGCAAGAATAGGGGCATTCTTGAAATCAACATCTTTTTGCATCAAAAGGCATAGGTTAACATGTTTGCAACCCAATAATGACATAAATATGGTGATGTGTCTTACTCAATTCAAACCATGACTCATATTAACCTTATAAAGAGTAAGGAAATGATGAAAATAAATAGGAAGATAAAACAAATTAAAATGACTCAACACACTATGGAAGAGAAAATAAGTAAAAAGATAGGTTGACAGATGGATGGGATGATGGAGGAATAGAAGGAAGAGGTGTATACCTAGGATTTAACGTTGACTCCAAATGAGGACAACACTTCCCCGTGAGGTGCTAAGAACAACAAACTATGTGCCTTAGTTCTTTATTTCTGCCACCTACCACCAATCACTTTACTCTATTTACCATCCCTGTTACTTGTCTTATTTCAACTGAAACTCAAATCTGCAGTTATACCCCAGTGCCTTTATTGGACTATGGAGTCTTTTATTCACATTAAACTATTGCAAACCAAATGCTTGGAAAAACGTTTTTACTCTCCTATTCTAATTTGATGAAACTTTATACTCAGGTATAAGTAGATTTCCATAGTAACCATTTAAACAATTTGTTGATTGACATACACTCTTGTATGAAAACAAGGAAAGAACACAACCGTTGCAACAAAAATTCCATATTCAATCTATACTCATAGCTGCAAATGGATGTCAAAGTGAAATTTGCAACATTTGGTAGCTTTGAAAAAAAAAATCCATGTAATCAACTATTGGATCATAAAAATATCCAACCACTACCTTTTCTTTCTATGCAAAATAGATGAACTATCTCGGAATATCCTCATCTTTCATCGATCCATTTTTTATGCAAACATATTCCTTTTGCAAATCTAAAAGTGAAATAGGAAAAGGCTACAAACTGTCTCCATGGCTCTTGAGATCTTGAATTGAAATATGCTCTTGATAAAAATATTTAATGCCCCTTTCATGTTCTGCATATAACAATCATATACTAGTTTGTTTCTATAATGTCCGATCTATGCTAACATAAAACTTTTCTTGAAACCATGTTGTAATTTGGAACCATAACTACCATAAGAGGGATATGATTCTTCATGGGAAATGGATCTGATGTCCTCATCAAATTGCTGGTCAATTTTTTTTTGTGTTAAATATGCAACCTTAACAACATTGTTATCCTCTTTCTCAGCTAAATACATCTCATAAATACTAAATACATCATAACTATTAGGAGCAACAAGTTGTCCTAGAAACTGTAGACACCTTATCAATTTTATCATCATAAGAAAACAAATTTTTCTGATTAGTTATATGAGCAACGAGGTGTTTTGGAATAACAACTTATTCTTCCATGGATTTATCATTACCTTCTACAAAATCAGCTTCTTGAAAATCTCCAAGAAAATTTAAAGCATAATCATCCTTCTACACATAACTAGAAAATTTTTCTATTGAACATAGAGAATCAACTTGTTGATATAAATTCCCTAAATCTTAGATAGTAGAAAAATATGACTCAACAGTTTTAAGATATGGAGGAAAATTAAAATATGAAAATGATGGATCACAATACTTAAAAGAATGTAAACCCAAATATGATCTCTGACATTCATATTCTTCATCTTGTTCCTGATCTCGAAGTCTGTCACAGGCTCAAAAATTCTCCTCAATCTCTCTAGCATCAATAAATAATTGGTCTAGTGATGGGGATCTCGTTTCACTGAGATAAAAAACAATTTCAAGGTGTAGAGATTTTATATAATACAACATGGCAGCAGGTTCGGAAGGCTGAATATCCTTAGGCATACTATAATAAAAACTGGGAAACTTCGTGTTGAACATGGTAAGAGATTCATCCTCCTTCCTCTTTAAAGAATTTAATTCAATCAAGTATTGATCAAAAGATTTTATTTCACCCCAATATTTCAAAAATGCAACATGAAAATTAGTCCTTGAACCAATGGAAAAATCTTCCAAATTTCTAAGCGAGAATGATGCATCTCCAAATAAATATTTATAGAATATCCTCATAACTACATCCTCATGCATAATTTGAAAATTATCAATGAAATTTTGAAAAGATTCCATGTGCTTCTCAGCTACAACATAGTATTCTCCATTGAACATAGGATGGTAATCAATAAAATTGGGAGGATAGCCATGAAGGATAAGTGGCAGCTTCATGGGTTTGTAATACTTCTTGATCCTGAACTAAATTTCAGTAAGTTGATTACAAGGTGGAACAATGATTTCAATAAGTGATGAATCATATTTATTATTCATAGGCTTACATGACTGGTCATGATCTAAATAAGTTTGGATATGACCAACATTATGGCTAGTGGGTTCAAATGAAGGAATGGGATTAAGATCAATAATGCAAGAGGGCATATGTTCTCTTCTCAAGGATGGATTTACCACTATAGAATTATAATCATCTGAGTAAGCAAAGCATAAGATAATTATTTTCACACGTAAAGGAAAAGACATGAATGAACTGATGAAGAAAAATATGAGCTCTTTGAAAAAGATGATGGTTTTCTACCTGGTTTTTCCATTCCACCTTTTCATTTTCTATCAGCTGGGCTCATCCTCTAGTAGAGTCTTTTGATTGTGGAGTCACCAAGTGAATGAATTACAACCACAATTTGTGTCTAACCCTTGTTCACCATCAAGAGATAGAACTGATCATTGTCATTATCCAAGGGAAATATTTCTCCGTTACTCCATTCCTCGACAACGATGCCAGAAGATGTTGGTCCTAAGGTTTTCAACTGATTGCTAAAGGGCAGAGCTAGGCCATCTTAAGTTTTGGAATGATGGTTTTTTTTTATGAATTGAGTTTGTTGGTTAGATGAGAGATAGGTTTTCAAGGGTAGAAACCTGGTTGGAATGTTCAACAATATCATTGTAAGGATTCCCTTAGCCGGTGGCATGAAAATTGGTGAGAAGGTAAAGATATGAAGAGTAAAGCAAGGAAAAACAAGAAAGCATACAATTTGTTCCTTGCTGTATGAAATTCCAGACTTGAAATAATATTCAAGATCTAAAACATGTATCTTGACACAAATCATCCAAACAAGATTGTATTACAATGAACTATTTACTGAAAACAATAACTGAGATTAGGTTGCATAGCGAAAAACATTTCATTGAAACAATAACTGAAAGGAAGGGAAACAACACTTTTCATACATTTCCAATTTGCATCTAGATAATATTAAGAATACACATAAATATTTGAGAAGAAAACACAACCTGTCACGGAAAATTATATTCACCAAGGTGGGAAACTTTACAGTATTATGTTTCAGGTACTAGCCAAAAATTTGATGTTGATCTCCCAAAATATCAACCACTTTACATTGATAGATATATCTATTTATCCTCATAAAGAGGAGGTTCGATTAACTATCTAAGATATCAACTTTGAAGTTCAATCTTTAGATTTCGATAAGATCATGTAGATACAACTTAACTGTTACTGCCTAATTACAATGTGTAAGTATTTCATCAAACTGAGTGGAGTTGGGTTGATTTGTTATTTCATACTCATCATCAATTCGAATTTAACAAAAAACATTGTTTTTATCAAAGATAACAACTTACTACAAGTGGCAGCAGTGCCTCTAACAAAACCAAAACATAATTCTATTAGTGCAACTGGAACGCATTGTTGATAACTGAAGTAAAACAGATGCATAAAAAAAGTTTTCATAAGTTGTTGCTAGAATTCAACTTTGCGGGGATGTCCAAGTAGACCAAAAAATGGAGACCAAGCTTTAACACTAGAACAAAACTCAACCAAAATTTGGCGAATTTCTAGGAAAAATATCCTCAAAAATCTCTTCGATTCTCCCAAACCATGATACCTGTTTAAACATTGAGAGAGGTTTTTGTGAATGGGCTTGTTGCCAACAAAATGTTCTTTCGGTTTTCACAAATTCACCTCCCTCTATTCATAAGGCACACCGAAACCAATGAATAAAACAGGGAAAAACAAAGCATTTGGCAAATTTCTAGGAAAAACGGCCTCAAAGATATCTTCAATATACCGAACCGTGATACCTGTGTAAAAGATGAGAGAGGTTTTTTTGAATGGGATTGTTCCAAAAAAAAACCTATTTCGGTTTTCACAAATTCACCTTCACTGTTCAGAGGGCATGCCGAAAGCCAATGACTAAAACAGGGAAAAACAAAGCATTTGGCGAATTTCTTGGAAAAACGGCCTCAAAGATCTCTTTGATTATCCAAAACCATGATACATTTGTAAAAACAGAAAGAGGGTTTTGTGTATGGGATTTTCACCAACAAAAACCTATTTATTTTTTCATAAATTCACCTCCAGTTGTTCATAAGGCATGCCAAAAGCCAATGAATAAAATAGGGAAAAACAATTTATTTTCAGAAAAATTGGCAGCGCCTTTTGATTTTTCTTCTACAACTTTTGATACTTGTAATTCTGCAGGTTGTACTTCAAGTTTTTGATTTTTTTTATTCATTGTAGTGGTCACAAGCTTATCCTAATAATTTCCAGGTGACAATGGGCCTATTGGGTTGTACTGTTCTTTTTCCTATCTGATATGTACCCTGCCACTTTCCTTTTCCCTCTGTTTTGTTGTAGAGAACCTTAATTGTCTTTGAGGAATCTCCTCCCTTTGTGGAGTGATGGATTTTTCCTTCTTAGATTAGGTTCCTCCTTTTTTAGGTGTGGTCTTCCTTTTAGATTGTTGGGCAACTTTAGATGAATACCCAGGTTCGGGAGAAACACTATTTGCTTCTACTAGAAGTGATGGTCGAATATATGAGTTGCTTAGGGTTTAACTACCAATTGTAATAATAACCACACACAAGCCTGCAATAACAATAAATTGAGGCACAAACATGCATGGTATTAGCATGGAATTTGTAATGATGGATGAACTGGTGGAAATGTGCACAATCTCGAGTGCACAGGGAGATGCAAACACATGCGAGATGCCAACAAACTATTATTCAAACTTTTAAATATTTTTTGAGCGTTAAAACTCATAAAAAACACGTTTTCTGTTGTTTGTAAGAATAGGGGAATTCTTTCAATCAACGTATTTTTGCATCAAAAGGCCTAAGTTAACATGTTTGCAACCCAATAGTGACATAAATATGACGATGTGTCTTATTCAAATAAAACCATGACTTGTATTAACCTTATAAAGAGCAATGAAATGATGCAAAACAAATAGGAAGATAAAAACAAATTAAAATGACTCAACACACCATGGAAGAGAAACTAAGTAAAAAACTAGGTTGAAAGATGGATGGGTTGATGGAGGAATAGAAGGAAGAGGTGAATACCTAGGATTTAACATACTCAATGAGTAATATAAGGGAATTCCAATAGAACTATGATTGGAAAAAGAATTCTAGATGACAATTAAGCATATCAGATGGAGATGCTAGGTGGGAAAACCATCTTCAATACATGATAATGCATATATCATAGGTTCATATGGCGATGTAAAGAATGAGAATATGGATGTATGATTTTATAGAATATGAGAGAGACTATGCTTGGTATCAAGAATGAACAGAGGAACTTTAAGAACTGAATTTTATGTCAAGAATAACTCAGAAGATGATCAAAGGTCAAGACTGAAGAATGTTAAGGTATGGTTCTAGGTGCAACCATAAAGACTTATGAAGCCACTATAGGAAATCCACTCATGTTAATCAGAGTGCTCAATGGAATCTAAGCATATAGTGAAATTCCATTCACTCCCAAAGAAGTCAATGTACAGATAAGGTAGGACATTAAGGGAAGAACATTTAAAAAAAAATTGATATGTCAAGATGCCAATATTTTAATAAAGGAAAGAGGAGTATATTCTTGGAGATAAGGATAACATATCCAAGGAACAATCACATAGTTTGGGGGTAGTACTTCCATCATGGTTATCAGAGTAGCACATTGGAAGCATGTTATGGACATCACCACTTCAAGGGTGAATAAATGAATATGCATATAAGTAAAGAGTTCCAATAGATGCATAAATCAATATATTGTGTGCATATTGGGTCTCGAATGATGCAATCAAACTCCTAGAAGAGGAATTACAAAAAGCTAAGTGCACTAGAGACTGGATGAAGTTAAGGAGTAATTTACGATAGTGGAAATGTACCATTAGATGGATACCAAGTTATACAATGTCTTCTGCAACATTTGAGGAACTGTAACAACAATGAAAAGGCATGTTGAGTACATTACAAAGGGACGAGTGCATTGTTGGACACACCTACCACACTTAGAGGGGGGGGG
>ML787437.1:13877-41068 GCA_009831015.1 Picea engelmannii | reverse complement strand
TCCATCTTCATCTATGCATTCTCATCAAGGACAATACATATTATATTACATAAATCATCAATCAATCAATCCTTTGAAATCAATCAATCACTTGACATCAATCAATCAAACCATTGGCATCAATGACAACATGATCCAACATGCATTTCCAAGGTACATTGGGATGTAAATCCAAAAGGATTCAAGCATGGAGACGATTCTTTTTATTTTGAAAAGAAACTAATAAGGAACCATGAAGAAGAACAATGATTCTATGCTTGGTATAGAATGCAAAAGAAATAAAATCTGAGGAGAACCCATCTCAATTGGAAAAAGAGACATTTGGGTAGCATTGCAACATGCTAGAGAATTGAATATGTAGGTCATGTTTGAGGCTGGGTGGATAAGAAAAGAGAAGAGAATGGTGTAAGAAACTACAAGGGATGATATGTTCAATCAAGGAAAGGCTGAACTAGTTTGGTCCAGAAGATTAAATAGAAGTTGAAGATATAAAGTCAATATGAGAGCATGGATGGAAAGGTAATTTAGTCATGCATCTGTTTGGTCAGATGGATCTAGGAAATAATTAAGGCTGAAGTTAATATCTGTATATTATATGGCTGAAAATATAAAACTAATCAAGAGCGGTTTAGATGGAAAGGTGCTCAATAACAGAACAAAAGGATACATGAATCCAAGAAGAATTGAGGTCTTCTAGGAACAACAAAGAAAATTGGTATAGGAAGAAATAGGTTGTTGATATTACTATAGCATCAATTATGTTATGGCTTGTTCGACTGTGATACATAGTACAGGAAAATGGAATGCATATACATTCATGAGCACACTAGTGCATATAGATATGTTGTAATATATATATATATATATATATATATATATATATATATATATGTATGTATGTATGAAGATGATGATGATGATGATGATGATGATGATTAGGAGTAGTCCATTGTTATATACATGATTATGAAGTTGCTAATGATCGTTGTTGTTCTAGGAAATAAATAATTATTGCATGGCTGCAAGTGCTGCTAATTTGAAGTGTGGATTATAAGGCTTATAACAGAGGAATGGGAGCCTCTATTGTTATCATCTAGCTAGGTAGAATTACATTTATTTAATGGAAGCTATGCAGGTATGAGTTTTATGTAATTTTATTGCATAATTGCTAAATAAGTTTTTGGTAAGAATTTCCTCACCCATAGTTTATTTTTATCACATTATTGTATTATTTGAATGCAATAATGGGAATACGATACCACTAGGTGTGGTAAAGGCTAGAGGCATGTAATAATTATAAAATAATCTTAGATTTTGAATGCATATAATGACATAGTATCATGTCATGTTAATTTGGTTATGAGATAATAATGAAATCAATAAATGGTATGACCCTCTTATAAGAATTGATGCCAAAAAATCTAGTCATGTATGAGACTATGACATGGTTGGTTATGGAAAGGATATGTACCACAAAAATATCTAATGAACTTTGTTGGACCTTGGGTATGGAAGCAAGCAAAGATCAAGGAAGAAAAGGGAGAATGTGAACTGCGCGGAAGACACAGTGACTGCTATTGGGTCGAAGTGAACAAAAGAGCAGAAAATATGGAGTGAAGCCCGAGAAAAAAAGCCACTGGATGAGGAGATCGATGATAAAACACAAGCAAGGAAGAAGGATCGTGGACAACTCAACAAGTAGAAAAATCCATCGTTGGATGCATTGGAGCACCGCGCGAGAAGAAAGGAAAGACAGACTGGCGAAGCCATGAAAATATGGGTCAAGTTGACCTAGGGTTTTAGACACCTAGGGTTTTGGTATCTAGGGTTTTGGACACCTAGGTTTCAGCCAAAGGTTGTCAGTGAGCTATTGTAATGTATAAATAAAGTTCATGAGGGCCTAGTTTGGGTTGGTAATATATTGCTATTGATATAGTTGTATTGTTGATGTGAGTGAGTATTGTATCGAGAGAGAGAAGTGCTAAGAGTAAGAGCCTTCTCGTATTGTAAGATCTTCAGTTGGGTGCATGGGGAGGGGAGAGAAAGAGAGGAGAAGAGAAGAGATCTTCTATCTAAGAGCGCGGAAAAGAATTGTATGCTTTACCTTAATATATTATAGCACAGTTCTGTGGATGTAGCCCTAGAGAGAGGGTGAACCACGTATATTTGGTGTGGTGTGTGATTGATATTTTGTCTCTATCATTGATATACCTTGATTGCATTGTTGTGTTAGATCTGATAGTAGATGTGCAAAATAGATCTAAGCTGATAAGTGATATATGAACATAGTGTTGTTCTTGTGTTAGATCCACTTGATATTCCCTTTGGTTGTAGACATCTTTGTCCTGCAACCCCCTCATAGCTTCTTCATGTGAGACTGCATCTGCTTCACAGGTGTTGCTGAAAGGGCCAGTAGCTAGGGCTTGTTGGTGCGCTCTTGGAGCTGAACCCTAGGTCTACCCCTGTGCCAAGAAATGGTTCCATTGTCGAGACAAAAATCTTCTTGAGGGCGTGTCAAGGTGGTTTCCATCGACGACAAAGATTCAAAAGTGGATAGAAGATCAAGAAAAGGACTTCGCTGAAGCCTAGAACAAGAACCCTAATCTTAGCTTAGAAGATTGGCTAGAAAAATATAGCTTTACTGATATACATGAAATTTTCCTTGGAGGAATCCATCAGGAGCTATATGAGTGGCTAGCTAGATTAGAAGATACCCAGTTCGAGATCCGATATAGACTTCTTGTGTCTTAAACGTCGGAGTTGATAAAGAAGGTCAAGAGATTTCACCGTTGACAGAGTATAATCATACAGCCAAGACAAGAGATATTTATTTAAGGGACCTAGAGGGAAATTTTTGCATTTTCTGAAGTTGAGAATCAAGATGTTATTTCATGAGAAGAGCATCTTGAAGACACAATAGATTGGTTGTATCAAGGAAGGCTAATGTTTAAGAATTCAGACAGCGACAGTGACACAGAAGCTGGACATATGCGCAGTGGGAGAGCATTAAGAGAATTTCATCTTGCGAACCTATTTAAGTAGAACTATGGGGAGGAAGGTTTCTACAGTGGAGAAGAAGTAGAACTGATAGACGAAGACCATTCAAAACCCGTTGGGAAGAGGAAGGAAAATATGAAGAGCTTCGTCAAGGAGAACCTGAAACCTTAGAAACTACGCAGACCATCGAAGTAAGTATTGATATCCTTCCCGTTGATTCAGTATTAAGCAACCAGAGTAATCCCAGTCACCAGAGTGTCCAGAGCACTGTCAATAGTAGTCCACCACATATTCAGTCAGGAACCCTAGGAATATCTATGGCAGATGAGATGAGACTCCCTATCTTTAGGGGAGATGGATATGAAGATCCTGATCAACACTGGTTCCTATGTGAATCTGTATGGAACATTAAGAATGTCATAGATGAAGCTGTCAAAAGAACTCAGTTTAGTACAACTCTTAGAGATCGCGCACTGAGTTGGTACATGAAACTTGTCCAAGGAATTGCACAACCTAAGCCATTGAATCAGATCAAGAACACGCTGATTCCGGAATTCAAGAAACCTAAGTTAGAATCCCAATGTATCACAGAGCCGAAAGAGATCAAACATAAGGTAGTTGAACCTGTTTTGAGGTTCGATCAAAGATTCAAGACCTTAACAGGTCGATTGAATTTTCAGATCCCAGATGAACAGAACATGGAATAGTTCATTGCTTCCCTTCTACCACACATCAGAGTTCCCCTGATCCAACAAAAGATTGCTTCACAGGTTGAGGCGTTGTAGATCGCCATGAAGCTAGAATCAACCCCTATGAGAGAATCTAGCTTAGGTATGAGCCAAATCTTGAGTCAACTAACTAGTTTGTCTCTGCAGGTCGAAGAAATGAAGAAAGACAAGGGAAAAGATAAAAGAGAATACATCTAGTGTGTCATATGCAGATCAAAAGCCCATGACAAGGAACACTTCCCTCTATTCAATGAATACTTGGCTTCTGGAGCCCCGCGCCCCTTGAAGCAAGTCATCTTACCTTGGTGCAAGGTATGAAGAAACAAACATCATCCTGGTGAGTGCTACTACATGCAAAAGTATGTTCAAACGCCTAAAAATTTGTACTGCACATTTTGTAAGTCTATAGGACATGATGATAGGGATTGTAGGGATTACAATCTCATGTATGAAAGGCCGAGAGACATATATAAGATTCAAGGCGAAGTATAACAAGAAGGAAACACTACACAATATAACTCTCCTGTGAGAGGAAACTTCAATCCTAGCGGTGGATTTAGAGAAAGAGGAGGAGGAGGAGGAGGAATGATTCAAGGCCAAGGATAGATCATCTGTTATAACCATGCACAACCAGGACACATTGCAAGGGATTGTCAGAACCCTTGTACCACTTGTAGCTACTGCAGCTCGTTTGACCATGTTATAGAAGATTGTCTCGTGCTTCTAGATAAGATTCAAGAAAGATGAGGACCTCAGCAGAACCCGCAAGTGAAATTGATCTATGATGAACCTCACAGAGAAGACCCTAGAGTCATTGTTATAACCAGAGGAGGCGTTGTTACAAGAGAAGACAGACTGACCCACAGGAATACTACAAAATATTCAGGAATCAGGAAAGCTTTAGAGAAGACCCAAACTTTTGATGCAGAGAAAGAAAGACAAATATTTGAGGAAGCAAGAATAGAGTTCATAGGAGACCAAGGTTCTTCATCAAAGAAAAGACTAGAAGTGAGAGAATATGGAATGCCTCTGGCATTTGATCAATCTGCTTCACCAAGAGAAGGAAAAGAGGTAAGAAAACTCATGGAATTTTTACATGTATTAAGTTGGTTCAAGATGAAAGCGTTGTACAAGAATTACAAAATCTAATCAGACAATATGAGCTAGGAAAGATGGACCCCCTACTGAATAGGGAAGTACACCAAATTGGTAAGAAGAGAAGAACAAATAAGGAATTACATTTGAATGCTCAAATAGGAGAGTATGAGATAGACTATGTAGTCCTCGACTTAGGGTCGGAGGTCAATTTCATGACGAAGAAATCCTGGGCACAAATGGGAAAACTGAAGTTGATCTATTCCCATATCAGACTTTGGATGGCTAACCAACAAGCTGTCAGCCCATTTGGATGATTGGAGCATGTCCCTGTGGACATTGATGGAGTAAGAACATTTGCAGATTTTGAGGTAATTGAAATAGTTGATGAAAGATGTCCTACCCTGTGTTGTTAGGAATTGATTGGGCCTTCAATAAATCTATTGTTGTTGATTTAAAGAAAAGACATATGAATTTTGAAAGAGATGGCCTTAGGGTTATTTCATCTTTAGATCCAGATGAAGGTCATCGGTACACAAAACCTATTAGAGAATATGACCATGCATATGCACTAGAAAATATATACAAGCTAACAGCCAGACAACAGGATTACATTAATCACACAACTGATGGAAACTTAAGTTGGTGAAGTGATAGAGCATGTTCATCAGACTCAGAAGAAGCACTGGAGAACTGACATAATAAGATGTATGAAGTATCTACAAGAATATGTTCTATATTAACCAGAGAATTTCGTTGGATCAGAACAACAGTAAGTAACTTACCCACCTTTGATGGTCTAAATCCTTTAGAAACCTTCTTGTTGGACTTTGAAGAAAGTGTACCAATACAACATATATTATTGGCAATGGATGAGGCATTGAAAGCCACACCAACAAGATGGTGGGGGACACATAAACATAGCATCACAGATTGGATACAATGTCGCACCTTGATGACAACACGGTTCTCAGCACAAGCAGAAGGTTGCAAAGTTCACTACATAGGTCGAAGCTGCCCAAAGGACCATGTGCGAAGATGTGAGGAAGCCTGGAGTCACATCCCTCAATATCCGTGGGTACACAAATTCATCAACACATTGGACACAACACCCATCAACTGGTACCTCCAAGTATAATCACGCCTCATCACTATAGATTAGAAAGGTATTACTCAGAATTTCGTAACTACCTTCTTATTTGAAAGTCAATATCCCTCAGTGGATCAAGCATTACATATTGTGAGACAAAAAGTATTTGAGGAGGCATCTAGCCTTCCTTTGGAACAAGAAGATGATGAATGGAATGCGCCTCTCCAGAAATTGCAGGGCTTCTACAACATCAATGTCGATGAAGACGATGATCCGAGGAAGGTGAACATCACAAAAATAGAGGACCAGAGAGATGTGGAAGGAATAGGAGTTGAGCTTCCATTCATTGTGAAGCCAATCAATATTGGAATAGAGAAGACACCAAAGTTTGCAAACATTGGAGATTATTGGGATGCTTCTACCATTGATAAAATTACAGAGTTACTGCATGAATATCAGGACTTGTTTCCAACTGAGTTCACTAATATGAAGGGAATCAAAGGGCCTATGGGTGAGATGAGGATACCTTTGAAGCTAGATGATAGACCAGTCAAACAGAGACCTTACAGACTGAACCCTAAATATAAGGAAAAAGTGAAGATTGAGCTTGACAGATTGTTGGAAGCAGGAATTATAGAACCTGTCGAAGAGTCAGAGTGGATAATCCCTATGGTGGTGAAAGACAAGAAAATAGGAAAAATAAGGATATGCGTAGATCTCAGGAAGATGAATGATTCTTTTTTGCATGACCCCTTCCCTACACCATTCACTGACGAAGTGTTAGATAATGTGGGAGGCCAGGAAGTATATTCTTTTACAGATGGATTTTTAGGATACCATAAGATACGAATTGCCAAGGAAGATCGCCATAAGACCACGTTTGCAACAGAGTGGGGATCCTACCAATATACAGTGATGCCATTTGGATTGAAGAATGCACTAGCCATCTTTTCCACGGTGGTGGTCGAGGCATTCAAGGAATTTTTGCATAAATTTGTAGAAACATATTTTGATGACTGGACTATTTTTAGCTTCTTGAAAAATCATATTGAATGTCTAAGGCTAATATTGGATAAATGCAAGCAGTGTCAAATTGATTTGAACTTGAAGAAATGTATTTTATTTTCACCATTTGGAGTGTTGTTAGGTCATATTGAAAAAGAAGCAAGGGTTGTTGGTAGATCCATCCAAGATCACCATTATCATTGATCTACCCCCTCCTACTTTAGTTAAATAGTTGTTCACTGCACTAGGACACACATGATATTACAGAAAGTTCATTAAGGGATATGCTCAGATTACAACACCCATGGAGAATATGTTGAAGAAGGATTTTCAATTTAGTTGGACAGAGGAATGCCAACAGTTCTTCGACACACTAAAACATAAAATGGTTACTGCGCCCATTCTGGTTTTCCTAGATTGGACCAACGAGTTTCATGTGCATGTTGATGTGTCTTCCATTGCTTTAGGAGCTATGTTAGCATGGTCGGGAGAAGGAGATATTGACCACTTGTTATCTTTTTCTAGCAGGAAGATGTCAACTGTTGATATTAATTACACCACCACTGAGCGAGAAGGCTTAGCCATGGTGTATGAATTGCAGAAATTTCGCCACTACTTGTTGGGTGGACACTTTAAAATGTTTACTGATCACTCCACGCTGAAATACCTAGTCAAAAATCTAGTGTTGGGGGGGGAGAATACGCAGATGGATTCTGCTATTTCAAGAATATGATTTTGAGATCATAGTAAAGCCATGGAGAATGAACAAAGGTCCTGATCACTTGTCGAGGTTGGAACATGGAGAAGAGATGACCAATTTGGAGGATACACTATTGGATGCAAAAATACTAGCCATTAGAAAGATCGATGACCTCTTTGTAGAGATAGTCCAGTTCCTATCAACATGAATGGCACCTAGTGAGTCCACAATTCCTCAGAAGAAACAACTAGTAGTGTGTGCTGCAGATTTCTCACTTATAGTTGGACATCTGTACAAGATGGGACCTAATGAGATATTGAGAAGGTGTGTTATGGAGGCAGAACGACCACTGATCCTTGTAGAATATCATGAAGGCATCAGAGGAGGACATTATCCAGGAAAAGCAACTGCGTAGAAGGTTGTTCGATCTGGCCTTTGGTGGCCTACCTTACACAGAGATGCTAAAGACTATTCCAAAGCCTATGATGTATGCCAGAGGGTTGGGAAACCATCCAGAAGAGATGAAATGTCATTAGCACCATATATAACCCTACAAGAATTTGAGAAATGGGAAATGGACTTCGTTGGACCTATCAATCCACCAAGAAAGCGTATAGGATCAAGGTACATAATTACTGCGACATAATACTTGACTAGATGGGACGAAGCAAGAGCAGTCAAGGACTATAGTGCAACTACAATTGCACACTTCATATTCGATGACATCATAACCAGGTTTGGATGCCCAAAGATCCTTATGAGTGATCAAGGAACACATTTCATCAATAAGACAATTGAATCCTTGACTAAATAATTTGCAGTCCACCATCAGAAGAGAACACCGTACCATCCACAAGAAAATGGGACAGTTGAAGCATTCAACAAGATCTTGGAGATAACACTAACCAAGATTTGTTGTGATAAAAATGATGATTGGGATTTAAGAGTACCAATAGTATTATGGGCCTATAGAACCACTTGCAAGAAGCTGAAAATGCAGACCCCCTTCAAGTTGGTATATGGTCTTGAAGTTGTTGTTCCAATGGAATATTTGGTACCAGGCCTAAGAATTTATTCCTTTACAGATATGGATGACACTGGATCTATTCAAGAGAGGCTTACGCAGTTGGTCGAACTTGAGGAAGATAGATTCATTGTAGGATTCCATCAATAGGTTTAGAAGGAAAGAGAAAAGGCCTATCATGACAGGCACATCAAGAAGAAGGAATTTAGATAAGGTGATCTAGTACAGGTCTATGACAACAAGTTCATAAAACATCCTGGAAAATTCATAACGCATTGGCTTGGACCATATGAGATCGCCTATGTCACAGAAGGAGGAGCTGCACAGATGAAGACGTTAAAGGGAGAATGGAAGGAAGGATTAGTGAATGGGAGTCAGCTGAAGTTGTACAATGAAAACCAGCTGCCTCACAGCTCTCAGTGAATGCATGAAGAAAAGGGTCCAGGTACCAGGTGCAGTTGAAACTGGGTACCAGACACAGAGAATACAATATTCACAAGGGATGGAGAGGAGGAAAAAAGAAGAATGCAGAGGCTTCACTGCGCAACCTGGAGTTGAAGTAAAACAAAAATCTTAGATCTGAAGTGCCTCGAGATGAGTCACAGGTGAGTGTTGGGGGCTTGTTAGCCCTTGGGTATGGAAGAAAGCGAAGATCAAGGAAGAAAAGGGAGAATGTGAACTGTGAGGAAGACACAGTGACTGTTATTCTGTCGAAGTGAACATAAGAGAAGAAAATATGGAGTGAAGCCCGAGAAAGAAAGACGTTGGATGAGGATATTGGGGATGATAGATAAGAAAGGAAGAAGGATCGTGGACAACTCGACAAGTAGAAAAAGCCACTGTTGGATGCTTTGGAGCACCGCATGAGAAGAAAGGAAAGACAAGCTGGTGAAGCCCTAAAAATATGGGTCAAGTTGACCTAGGGTTTTGGTATCTAGGGTTTTGGACACCTAGGTTTTGGCCTAAGGCTGTCAGTGAGCTATTGTAATGTATAAATAAAGGTTGTGATGGCTTAGTTTGTGTTGGTAAGATATTTCTATTGATCTAGTTGTATTGTTGATGTGAGTGAGTATTTTATCGAGAGAGATAAGTGCTAAGAGTGAGAACCTTCTGGTATTGTAATATCTTCAACTGGGTGTGAAGATCAACCTTATAGCTGGGTGCATAGGGAGGGGAGAGAAAGAGAGGAGAAGAGAAGAGATCTGCTAGCTAAGAGTGCAGAAAATAACTATATGCTTTACCTTAATATATTATATCATAGTTTCGTGGACGTAGCCCTAGAGAGAGGGTGAACCACGTATATTTGGTGTGGTGTGTGATTGATATTCTGTCTCTATCATTGATATATTGTGATTGCATTGCTATGTTATATCCGATAGTAGATGTGTAGAATAGATCTAAGATGATAAGTGATATATGAACATTTTTTTGTGCTTGTGTTAGATCCACTTGATATTCCCCTTGGTTGTAGACATATTTGTCATGCAACCCCCTCATAGTTGCTTCGGGTGAGACTGCATCTTCTTCGCAGGTGTTGCTGAAAGGGCTAGTAGCTAGGGCTTGTTGGTGTGCTCTTGGAGCTGAACTCTGGGTCTGTCCCTATGGCAACAAACTTCCTACTTCTAAACAATGTTTGGAATGTAACCTTTTTCTAAAACTATTGAGCACCGCATAATTATATTCTTGGTGTAGTGTTTGGGTTGAAAAGGAAGGCATCCAAATAGTTGAGCAGGAAATAGGAAGTGTATGGAGAATTTTTCAAGGCATTGGCTAGAATTTCCAATTTACCAATGGTGATATACATGACTTATATATAGAGAATTATGAAAATCAATGCAAAGGTTCATTGAATATATATGCATTAAGAGTTGCACTCATGCATAGTAAGTGGTAGAGTTGCACTTATGCATGATAGAATTTTTATGCGTGAATACATTTGTTGAATGCGTTTTTTGTGAATTAATGCATATATGTTATCGAATGGAAATGAGTATGCTAACATTTGAAATGTCACGGTTCCTACTAACTCATGGAGTTGAGAACATTTCAGGGGTTGTTAGACATTGCACCAGGAAAGTTGCAAGTCAAGTAGTGACATGATCATTGACTACAGGAAATTTTTGTTTAAGAAATAAAGTAATGAAAAGTAATGACAATGAAAGAATGAAAAGCCTAATGGCTAAAAATTCCTATGCAAAGAATGATAATTCATTATATTTAATAAATTGTTTGATAGTCGTGATTGAATTCTTAAGTGTAGACAATTCTAATATCACTTTGTAAGCTTTTGGTACATATTGCAATGAAAGTATATTTTACAAGAGATACTAATAATTTGTTGGTTGAATGAAAGATGGAAGCATTGCAGGAAAAGTGGTCTCAATTATGGTGGTGTAGAAAGCCATAATAAAGACCGATGCATGCTGTTGCAACAACCAAGAAAATTATGAAATAGAATTTCATATTTTGGAAAAAAAAGTGAAGTTTTCTTATGAAAAAAAAATAAAAAAATGGAATTTCTAAATGAAATTGTTATGGTATTGTCTCATGTCGACTGTATGTGTGTGATACATATGAGATGATGGTATTGAAGTTGGACTGCTTGGGAAGAAAAACTATTATTGGAGACATTGGAGCCCTATAAATGTAGAACCTTGGTGGGGTTCTAGTAATGAGTTGGCACTCTCCTTGTGTGTGAAATCCTTGGAAAGATGGATCGTTGAGGGACTGTATAGCAGTGAAGGGATACCTGATCCTAGAAGGGCGATTAAAACAAGGAAGAGGAAACTTAGGTATGCTTATGGAATGATAGATATAATCATGAGGGTGTATCAAATGGAACATTGAGATGGATTATTTCTTGAATGAGATCTATGCAATAAAGAAAATGACTTCTAGCTACAATATGAATACATGAATTAGTGCTTGAAAAGTAGAGCACCAAGAAGAAAACAAGCTTCCAATAACAAAGGATTCAATCTTTTTGAAGAATTTTGAATTATACATGGTATATAATGTACCGAGGACAGTGCATAGATAAGGGGGAGGGGAATGTAATACGCAGGTCGATCCCCAGTTGTAAATGTAAATATGTTTTATAGGCTGGTGAGCTAGAGTATTATAGGAGAGAAGGCTTATGTGATTATTAGGCCAGAGAGCCTAGATTCTAAAGGCCAATGAGCATATTATTGTAATATGTAAACACTCATATAATTAATAAAGTACATCATTGTTTCATACCGACCCACAAATGAGTATGGGGGGATAAAATCCACTAGAAAGGGAAAGGGGACTAAGAGTTTAGGAAAGGGGCTAAGCTAAGGGGGTTTAATCCAAATGGAATATTATATTAATATTCCTTAAAACTAAAGTTATGGATATGAATATATCCTAGGTTTCTAAAGTAGGGACAAGGGATCCCCTTGGGTGCCATGTGTCTTAAAGGAAACATGAAGATATATTTGGGGATATAGTGTAATTCCTCATATTTTGGCTATTATTCATTCATCACTCTTACCATTCACTCAAAGATGCTACCATTGGTACTGGTACCTGGTATTTTTGCAGGTTAAAGAGGTAGGTTACCAGGCCCATATGTTGAAGAGGCAGGTTTTCAAGACCATATGTCGAAGAGGAAAGTTGTCAGGAATGTATATGGAAGAGGAGGGTTGTCAGTCCCATATGTCGAAGAAGTAGGTTGTCATGCCTATGAGTAGTTTTATATGGGTGAGAAACTACTCAAAATTGTTCCCTTCTATGCTAGGCATTAACTAAAGGGATATAAGACTTCTTTTCCAACCTATTGTTGAATCCCCAGAAGGGAAGTGGGGAAACCGAAGGACTGTTGAGTATATAAGGGCACACTTCCTAGGGTGGGATAGGCATGTGGGAAATGTGAGACTATAGGATAGTTGCAACAGTTGGGAACCTTGGACTGAGTGATTCTACAAATTATCAGACCTTAGACCAACTTAGGACTCCCTTTTCCCTAATAGAGTTTATCCCCATCTCGGGGGTGACCCATTGATGACATTAGGAGCAGTGTGGTCTATGGCTAGGAGGAACATGGAAGGTCTGCACGCAGTGGGTGTTTATTTCATGAGATAATTGTCTTTCATGTGCTTATTTTATTTACTATATGTATAATTATGGGTATTCTCTTATGGAACTCTATGATAATTATGTTTATAATTGATTATTGTTATTCCTCTTAACTTTATTCATATGCAAAACATATCAACAAATTTAATGCTATCAGAATTCAAAATTTGGATGTGGCATTGCCCAACATGAAGCTATGGATGTTACAGAGAGAAGGCAAGTACATTATATTTATATACTGGTAATGTTGCCTCGTTAATATCTTTAGCTTCTACAAGTGTGGATACAACACTCTGACATCACAAGCTTGGACACATGAGTAAAAGGGGGATGCAAATACTTCAAAAAAAGAATTTGTTTCTAGATCTTAAACAAGTTGATTTGGATTTATGTGAACACTATATTTATGGAAAACAAAGTAGAGTCATATTTCTCAGAGTTGGGAAGGAAAACAAGACCAAAAATTTAGGCTTGTGCATACAAATGTATGGGGACCAACTCGGGTATCATCTCTTAGTGGCTCTCTTTATTATGTTACTTTTATTGATGATGCAACTAGAAAGACTTGGATTTATTTCATTCGAAAACCATATCATAATCCTTGTCCTTTATGTTGATCAACTTATCCTTACTGGTAGTGACTCAAAAAATTTAAACCATGTGAAAATTAGCCTTAAGAAGAAATTTGAAATGATGGACTTAGGCATTTTGCACTATTTCCTTGGTCTCCAAGTTTTCCAAACCAATGAAGGAATTTTTCTTTCCTAGTCTAAGTATGCTTATGACCTTCTTCGTTTCTTTCACATAGACGATTGTAAACAAGTCCCTTCTACCTTCCATTCTGGAGTCAATCTAGCTTCCACTTGTACTTCTCCCGAATTTGATGCCACCTTGTACCGTCTGTTAGTTCGTAGCCTCTTATACTTTACTCATACCCAACCCGATATTCCCTTTGTTGTTTCTCTTGCTATCCGGTATATGCAAACAACCCATGGAAGCCATTGGAAAGAAACCAAAAGGATACTTTGGTATGTCCAGGGTATAGTTCAGTTCAAGATACATTACATTTCAGGGGGGCGAATCCTTTATTGGTTGGTTTCAGTGATTCAGATTGGGACAGTGACCCCGATGATCGAAAGCCTACTATAGGTTATGTTTTCATCCTTGGTTCAGGACCTATCACTTGGGCCTGTAAGAAACAACATGCTATTACACTTTCTTCAGGAGAAGTAGAGTATCAAGCAGTGGTAAATGCAGGTTGGGAATCCTAGGGGCTTCAACATCTCCTTTCAGAGTTTGGATTCCAGCATCAACATCTGACCAGCCTTTGGTGTGACAATCAAAATTCCATAAAGCTCGCCAAATACCCAATTCAACATCAACGCATCAAGCACATCAAGCTACACAAGCACTTCATTAGAAAGCTCATTCATGATCAAGTTATTGAAGTGGTATTTTCCCCTACAAAATATCAAGTTCTAGACATTTTCACAAAGTCTCTTACAGAATCAAACTTTTCCAAACTTCAATCTATGTTAGGAGTTCAGGAAGTTGTCATTAAGGGAGGATAGGCTCTAATTCCTTCTTCCTTCTCCTATTGTGTCACTTTTGTAAATCCTTCAATCCTATCCCAAGTTGTTCTTAAGGGGGGATGTTAGGATATTTAGACACTTAGGAGTTAGTTAAGATCTACTTGGACTAATGTGTCCTTAGGTAAAAGTGTGTTTCTATAGTGTGAATTAATATGCATTTGTAGTTAGGAAATCTGACGGTCACGATATGTTCCCAACATAGAGTGATCTAACGATTCATATTATCCTCGATCTTAATGACCATTGATCCATGTATTAACACCCGATTGGTCCATGATTTCTATTTAAAGAGCATGGAGGGTTAGTTGTCGATGATCGATTATGAGAAAATCTCGTACAATATCTCTGTAATATTTTTCTTTTGCATTAATAAACTTCTCCAAGTGGCTGCGTTGGTTGGGTTCGTGGATGTTTCACTGTAGGGGTTTTACCACGTAAAAATATTGGTGTGTTGATATTTGATCTGGTTGTGTGAGCGGTTATTGAAGGTGTTCGTCCTCTGTTGGAATACATGTGTTGTCGATACTAAAAATAATATTAGAGTCATTCTAGACATAGCCAGAAGGTTGTTCCATGTAGATTTATTCTTGAAAATATCCATGCAAGAAGGCGGATTTGACATCCATCATCCATCTGATGGACCTCCCATTTATGTGAGGAATGACAGGCAAGAACAAGGCAGATGAAATTGATTTTGGCTACAGGGGAAAATGTTTCATTATAGTCAATTACTTCAACTTGGAAAAATATTTTGGCAACTAACCAAGCCTTGTGTCTTTCAACACTTCCATATGATGCATACTTAGTTCTATAGACCCATTTACATCTGACAATTTTTCTTCCTTTTGGAAGAGGTACAAGATCCCAAGTATCATTGGCCATTAAAGAATGATACTCTTCATTCATTGTTGTATCCCAATATGGATGACCTAAAGCTTCTGCAAATGTCTTTGGATCATGAGTCTCTAAAATTTGAGCCAAAAGAGAAGAGGCTCATTGGAATTGTGAATGTGTTTGACATTGATCTAAAGCATCACCGACAAGACCACCAACTGATTCTTGTGTTGAATGAACCCATCTAAGAAGAGGTGGAATTGGTGTTGGTTCAAATACAAAGGACTCATTTGGAGGAAAATGAGCAAACGAAGGTAGATTTTCATCCTCAATGTCATCATCTGAAGAATAAACTAGAATAAGAATAGAAGAAGGCACAAACGATGAAGATGGTTCGCAGACCGAAGAAGACACAATTGTCGAATTAGGCTCGCAGGAAAATATATTTTCATCAAATTTAACATCTCTTCTAATAATAATTTCATTACAATGTGATTGAAGAAGTCTATAACCTTTGACATCTTAAGAATAACCAACAAATATACACTTCTCACTTTTAGGCTGCAATGCTTTCCTTTTCTCATCAGGAATGTGAGCCCATGCTATACTTCCAAATACACAGAAGTCACTTACATCTGGTTTAATTTTAGTCCAAGATTCTTCCGATGTTATATTTTTAAGAGCCTTTGTGGGAGTGCGATTTACTATGTAGTTTTCACAGTTGATTTCTTTCACCCAATACTTTAGAATTAATCCCTTAGATTGGATCATACAATTAACCATTTCTTTTAATGTGTGGTTCTTTCTCTCAGCAACACCAATTTGTTGTGGTGTATATGGAACAATGTGTTTCATTTGGATGCCTTGTGTAGTGAAGTAACTTGTAAAATTAATGTTCACATATTCACCTCAATTATCTGTTCTTAAATTTTGAATTTGATGTCTAGATTTATTTTCTACAAGGGCCTTGTAGGCCAAAAAATTGTCAAAAACTTTTCTCTTAAGTTTTAAGAAGTAAACCCAAGTACATCTGGAAAAGTCATCAATGAAATTTAAGAAATAATTGCACCAAGAAAGAGAAGGAGAAGAAAGTGGACCACACAAATCACTGTGAACAAGCTGCAAAGGGCCTGAAGCGTGCCAAGAGGCACATTTGTCAAAACTGTCTTGATGATGTTTTTTGAGAACACAAATAGAAAAAACACCATCTCTGCATGAAACAAGAGGAAGACCAGTCACCATCTATTGATTACATAGTTTTTGCAATGAGTGATAGTTTAGATGACCAAACCGCTCATTCCAAAGTTTTCTCAAGTCATCGCTATGAGAAACAAAAACTGATGAAAAATATGATTACCCAAAGTTGTCAAACTTGTACAACCTGGTAATATCATCATCAATTCTAGTTGCAAGAACATGCTTAGGATCTTTTAGATCCTTGATTACAACTTGGTGAGGTGAAAACTCTACAGTTTTACATTCACCTCAATGAGTGATTTGATATACTGATATAAGGTTACAATAAAGACTTGGAACACATAATACATCATTGAAATGACCATTATCTACTTGAACTGTTCCAGATCCTTCAACACTAAGAGATCTATCATCACCAACAAATATTTTCTTGGTGTTACATTCATTTAGAGCAGAAAATATGTATTTATCCTTAGCCATATGATAATATGCTCCAGAATCAATAAGCCACTCATCAAAATAAGAAGTAGAAGTTGTATTGAAGGAGAAACCAAAAGTAAGTCACTTCCATGTATTTGGCAGTATAGCATGGGCTCACATTCCTGATGAGAAAAGGAAAGCATTGCAGCCAAAAAGTGAGAAGTTTATGTTTGTTGGTTATTTTGAAGATGTCAAAGGTTATAGATTTCTTCAACCACATTTTAATGAAATTATTATTAGAAGATATGTTAAATTTTATGAAAATCTCTTGGCTTGCGAGACTAATTCGACAATTGTGCCTTCTTCGGCCTGCGAGCCATATTCGAAGTTTGTACCTTCTTCTGTTCCTATTCTGGATTCTTCTTCAGACGACGTCAATGAGGATGAAAATACACCTCCTCTTGCTCACCTTCCTCTAGATGATTCCTTTGAAACTAAACCAGCACCAATTCCACCTCTTCCTAGATGGGTCCGTTCAACATGAGAAGCAGCTGGTGGTCTTGTTAGTGATCCTTTAGATTAGCATTGAACACGTTCACAGTTCCAGTGAGCCTATTCTCTTTTAAATCAAGTTTCATAGACTCATGATCCAGAGACATTTGCATAAGCTTAAGGTAATCCAGATTGAGATACAAAAATGAATGAAGAGTATCATTCTTTAATGGACAACGATACTTGGGATATTGTACCTCTTCCAAAAGGAAGAAAAATTGTCATATGTAAATGGATCTACAAAACTAAGTATGCGTTATATGGAAGTGTTTAAATACACAAGGCTCAATTAGTTTCCAAAGGATTTCCCAAGTTGAAGGAATTGACTATAATGAAACATCTTCCCCTGTAGCCAAAATGAATTCCATCTACCTTGTTCTTTCCCTTCCTGCCTCACATAAATGGGAGGTCCATCAGCTGGATGTCAAATCCTCCTTCTTGCATGGAGATTTTCAAGAAGAAATCTACATGGAACAAACTCCTGGCTATGTCTAGAATGACTCTAGCCTTGTTTTTCACCTTAATAAATCTCTTTATGGTCTTACGCAAGTTCCCTGATCTTGGTATGCCAAAATGGACAACTTTCTTATTGACACCAGATTCTCTAGGTGTCATTCTGATTCTAATGTCTATACCAAGAAAGTAGGAATCCATCTTATAATCCTTTTCATTTATGTTTATGACCTTATCCTTACTGGTAGTGACTCAAAACTTTTAAACCATGTGAAAACCAACCTTAAGAAGAAATTCGAAATGACAGACATAGGATTTTTTCACTATTTCCTTGGCCTCCAAGTTTTGAAAACCAATGAAGCAATTTTTCTTTCCCAGTATAAGTTTGCTTGTGACCTTCTTCGTCGCTTTCACATGGATGATTGTAAACCAACCCCTTCTCCCTTCTAGTCTGGATTCAAGCCAACTGCCACTTGTACTTCTCTCGAAGTTGATGCCACCTTGTACCATCAGTTAGTTGGTAGCCTCTTATACTTGACTCATAGCCATCCCGATCTTTCCTTTGTTATTGGTATTGTTCCACAATATATGCAAACACCCCATGAAATCCATTGGAAAGCAACCAAAAGGATACTTCGATATGTATAGGGTAAAATTTAGTTTGGCATACATTACAGCTCAGGCGGGGACTCCTTTATTGGTTGGTTTCACTGATTCAGATTGGGCCGGTGACCCCGATGATCAGAAGTCTACTGCAGGTTATATTTTCATCCTTGGTTTAGGACTTGTCACTAGGTCCTGTAAGAAACAACATGCTATTTCACTTTATTTAGCAGAAGCAAAGTACTGAGCAACAATAAATGCAGATTAGGAAGCCTTGTGGCTTTGACAACTCCTTTCAAAGTTTGGATTCCAGCAGCAAAATCTGACCAACATTTGGTGCGACAATCAGAGTGCCATCAAGCTCGCCAAAGACCCAGTTCAACATCAGCACAACAAACACATTGAGCTACACATGCACTTCATCAGAAAGATAATTCATGATCAAGTTATTGAAGTGCTCTTTTCCCCTATAGAATATCAAGTTGAAGACATTTTCACAAAGTCTCTTACAGAATCGAAGTTTTCCAAACTTCGATGTATGTTAGGAGTTCAAGAAGTTGTCATTAAGGGGGGATAGGCTCTAATTCCTCCTTTCTTCTCTTATTGTGTCACTATTGTAAATCCTTCAATCCTATCCCAAGTTGTTATTAAGGGGGGATTTTAGGATATTTAAACACTTAGGAGTTAGTTAATATCTACTTGGTCTAATGTGTCATTAGGTAAAAGTGTGTTTCTTAGTGTGTTTCTTTAGTATGCATTAGTACGCAATTGTATTTTGGAAATCTGACGGTCATGATATGTTCACAGCATAGAGTGATCCTATGGTTCATATTCTCCTCAATATTAATGACCATTAATCCATGGATTAACACCCGATTGGTCCATGGTATCTATTTAAAGAGCATGGAGGGTCATTTTCCAATGATCAATTGTGAGAAACTCTCTTGTAAAATCTCTCTGTAATATTTTTCTTTTGCATTAATAAACTTCTCCAAGTGGCCGCGTTGGATGGGGTTGTGGATGGTTCCTCTTAGGGGGTTTACCACCTCAAAACATTGGTGTGTTGATATTTGATCTAGTTGTGTGAGTGGTTACTAAAGGTGTTCATCCTTTGTTGGAATACCTGTGTTGTTGAACATTAAGAAATGGAAATCTTTGGATGAGAATGAGACAGGAAAAAGATTGAAGTGCCTCAAATCAGACAATGGAGGTGAATAGTGCATCAAGGAATTTGATAATTACTATTCATACCACAGGATTCATAGAGAGAAGAAAGTTCTAGGAACACCACAAAGAAATGGCATGTTAGAAAGGACGCATAGGACAATCATGGAACATGTAAGGAGTATGAGATTGCATGTTGGGTTTCTCTTACAGTTTTGGGAAGATGCTATATATACTTATATTTACTTAATAAATAGACAACCTTCAAGCTCCTTGGATGGTGGCATTGTAGAGGAGGAATGGATAGGTAAAAAGGTAAACTACTCATTTATGAATAATTTCGGTTGTGAAGCATTTCTCCATATTGATAAAGAAAATAGAACAAAGATTGAGGCAAAATCCAATAAATGTACCATTATTGGATACAATGTTAATGATTTTGGTTACCATTTATGGGAATATAAAAATCATAAAATCATTAGGAGTAGAGATGTGGTATTCAATGAAAATTCCATGTCCAAAGATCAGTTGTAGGAAAAGAAATAAGACAAGGAAAATACATAATACACAATGTTTGATGAAATCAAATAAAATGAAATTACAAAGGTACCAAGAAATCAAAATGTACAACAACAAGAGTAGAAGGTACCTCAAATGCCTACAAGTGTTTTTAGAATATCTACCAAGTTAAGTAGACCCCATGAACAATACTCTACTTCATTGTATTATTTATTGGTTACTGAATTTGGTGAATCAGAAAGTTATGAATAAGCAATGTAGGTAGATACTAAAAAGAAGTGGGAGTAAGGCATGCAAGAGGAAATGGATTCCTTGGTAAATAACTAGACTTGAGACTTGGTTCAATTGTCTATAGGAAAAAGAGAATTGCAGAATAAATGGGTTTATAGGTTGAAGGAAGAAGATGGAGGTAAAAAGAGGTACAATGATAGACTTGTTGTAAAGGGGTTTGCACAAAAGAAAGGCATATATTTTGATGAAATATTTTCTCCTATTTTTAAACTCACTTCAATTAGGAATATTTTAAGTCTCGTCGTAGTAGAAGATTTTCATATTGAACAATTAGATGTAAAAACAACATTTCTCCATCAGGATTTGGAGGAAGAGATTTATATGCAGTAGCCACATGGGTATGAGGTCAAAGTAAAGGAGAATTTGGTATGCAGGTTGAAGAAGAGCTTGTATGGCCTAAATCAAGCTTCAAGGAAGTGGTACTTGAAGTTTGACAAGTTTATGACAGGACAAGGTTATAGTAGATGCCATTTTGACCATTGTGTTTATTTTAAGAGGCTAGAAAATGGAATCTATATTATCTTACTATTGTATGTAGATGGCATGCTTGTTGCAGGGTCTAACATGCAAGATATAAATGTGCTAAAAAATAAATTAGCTAATTCATTTGCGATGAAGGATTTGGGTGTTGCAAAGAAAATGCTTGGCATGAGAATAACAAGAGACATGAAAAATCTCAAATTGACATTGTTTTGGGGTGAGTACATAGAGAATGTGTTGGAGATGTTTAGAATACAAAATGATAAACCAATTAGTACACCTTTGGCCAACCATTTCAAATTAACCAAGGAAATGTGTCTGAAGACATAGGAACATATATAATACATGTCCAAGGTCCATTATTCTTCAACATTTGGAAACTTAATGTATGTTATGGTGTGCACAAGACCGAATATTGCACATGCATTGAGAGTTGTGAGCATGTATATGAACAATATAGGTAAAGAATATTGGGAGGCAATAAAGTGGATTCTTGGGTATTTGAGAAGTACTACTACTCATGCATTATGTTTTGGATGTTCATACACTATTCTACAGGGATATGTTGATTTATATATGATAGGTAATAACGATAGCATAAGGAGCACCACATGGTATGCTTTTACTATAGGTGGAACAACAGTAAGTTAGATTTCAAAACTGCAAAAGGTTGTTGCACTTTCAAGAATGGAAGTAGATTATGTTGTTGCTACAGATGCTAGTACATAGATGATTTGGTTATATAGGTTTATGGAGGAATTGGGAAAGAATAAGGAGAATAACAAGTTGTATTGTGATAGCCAGAGTGCCATTCATCATGTAAAGAACTCATCCTTCCATTCTAATATTAAGAATATACAACTCATGTACCATTTCATACGATATATTAGAAGCACATATTGATCTTGGTGATGATTATGAGTTGTTGTGTTATGCTTGGTTGATGCACATCTTTGAGAGTTGTATTGGTAATTGATCTTGGTGAGTAGATCTGATTTGGTTGATAACATTGATGAGACAGGTTGTTGTGATAGGTTGTTTGGACAAGTTGTTGTGACAGGTTATTTGTACAGGTTTGGTGCATGGTTGATGCACTTGTTCAAGGTATAGGTTGAGGTATAGGTTGGTGCATGGTTGATGAACTTTTTTATGGTACAGGTTGATTACAGGTTGTTTGGTACAGGTTGGTGCATGGTTGATGCAGTTGTTTCTGGTATAGGTTGATTATAGTTTGAGGTACAGGTTGATGCATGGTTCGGGTTATTGGTATAGGTTATTTGGTGTAGGTTGATTGGTATAGGTTTATAGAAATATATCTCACAGTGATAGTGTGACAGTGGTTCCATCATTCTACTTATACGTCAGGGAGGTTAGACGGTGCAAGGAAAGGTGGTTGTAGCCACCTTATGGTTGTAGCCGGAGAACATAGGGGGTTGTAGCCTCCTTCTGGTTGTAGCCAGAGAATAGGGGAGTTGGTGCTTACTTCAAGTTGTAGCCTGAGAAACAAGGGGGTTGGAGCCTCCTTCCAGTTGCAGCTGAAAAACAAAGGAAGTTGGTGCTTCCAATGAATGTAATTCTTCAAGACATATAAGATAAAACATTATGTGGTTTTCTCCCTCTTTGGGTTTCCACGTAAAACACTGGTGTAGTGTGTATGTGTATGATTGTTCATTTTTTCATTGCTTATTTACTCTGCAGTTATTGGATGATAATGATACATTGATATAACACTTGCATTATATGGTTAAAAAGGATTAAATTGCTCTATTACTGATTCACCCCCCCTCTCAGTAATCCAACACTACATTCTGCTAGTTATAGGTAATGTCATCCATCATTTCCACCAATGATATCGTTGTCATCGACTCTAACATTGTGGGAAGCACTCTAACATTAATTCTTTACATATTTCATGTTTTATTCTCCATTTCCAATCGATACCAATTTGGAAATTAACCAAAATCAACATTAAGAAGAGGAAAATTGTATACTTTGGATGCAATATAGTGGTTGTAGGTGAGCATATAAGATAGGGAAGATAAAAATCCATCATTCACTATCCATTATTTACTTTTTATATCCTTGAGAGACAAATATAGTTATTTTAGGAAATTCTTAGAAAGAATACAATAGATCAAGCTCTTTCTATCGACACTAAAGAGAACCAAATAGAATAATATATCTAAGGGACCATGAAGTACATAAAGTGAATATATTCCTTAGGTTGGATGTTGTAGTGGAAGAGATTTACTTATCTATCATAGGATGAATCAGATTCTTGTAATGCTTTGTGTTGAGAAGGTTAGGTAAGAATGTGAGTAGAAAGTTTGGGATGAGAAATATAGAATCTTATTGCTTGGTTTTTTCACCATAGTGCCGTTATAGCCTAGGTTGGTGGTGGTATCTACACTAGATGGTTGTGGTTCAATGGAAATTTTCTCTTACATGACCAATCTCTTGGACCAATTTTTGTTAAAAGATAAGTCTCATTTTTTTGTTTATGAATATGCAAAATTACTATTACTCACAGTCATAAAATAATTATGTGTTATGCATGCTATGTGTCATTTTTTTTTTCCGATTTTGAATTTAAGTATACAAGGAAATGAAGGAAAATTTCATGATGCAAGAGAAGAAAATGATTTATACCTTTTCGAAAATGCGTTTTGGATCGTGGAGGTGACCACCCTTCAAACCTGCATTTTTCAAAGACATTAAAAGGTTAAATGACTAAATAATAGCTAAACATCTATGAGGAAATAATCATGTACAAGTGCAAAGGAAGGCTACTAGGTGGGCTTGAAACAAGAGAACTCTTAGCTCACACATACACAATACATAAGATAAGACACCATGTAAAACTCAAGTGCACCACTAACTAAGGGATTTTTAGCCTTTGGAATACATTGTGCAAGAAGATTAGATATTAAGTGTACCTAATAAAATATCATCCCATGCTTGAGAACACCATGCATAATCAAAATCCATCTTAACCATATGTATCTAGTGCATAGTCTACCATACAAGAGGTTCAAGAGAATTGATAAGGCTTGAAGTTCTCATAAGAATGGAGGGAGGCCATGAAGCCTAAGGAAATGGCTGGATGATATGGAGTTCACTATAGTTTAAAATTTCTTAAATATTTCTAATCTACAAGGTTACATATAAAATAAATAATGCAATATAGAAGATGAAATACTCAAAGAAAATGTGTCTAAACTGAAATATGTTCTCGGGTGGTACAACAACTATTTGATAATACTTATTTCAATAGGTCAATGGCAATGTATGCCTTTGATGTAAGAGTTTCACATGGTGTATTTTACAAATAAAAAACACAATCCTAAGAATATAACACAACACTAATGACCTTCACTCATGTAGTAGGGGAGAAACCCCTAGTCACCTCCATCCCTGCAACAAGCCCCACTTCTACCAAAGGATTTGGGCCCCTGTCATATGAATATGCCATTGCTGCACTAGAAGAACAATTGCATGACAAGTATGAGGAAGAGGGTGGCCATGTTTCTGGTGATGTAATCAAATCAAAGTTTGAGAACATGTTTGTGATTGAATAACTATGGTTTGATGCCCCTTTTAATTTGATGGTGGTAATATGATCCAAACGAATCCTCATGAGGACAACCCATTATTTCTAGATTGCAACATCAACCTAGAAAATGAGTTCTATGTGCATTCCATGTCCATTTTCAACCCAACAACAAACCCTCCCATTGTCAAAAACTAGATTTGTGATGGTGCCTCAAGCTTCATGGACAAGTCAAATGAGGGATGTGTTCCCTTGGCATATGAAGATACCGTTGCTTCCCTAGAAGAATACATTTCTATAAGTTTTGGAGCCAATTGGAAGGATGGAATAGACATAGAAATAAGTTTGGTTTATTGTTCTAATTCAGATATACTAGAAGATCAATTAGAACCTCCGGATGTTGGTGGAAATGATGAACATGAATACACCTCTGGTGTCTTTGAGAGGCATACTCTTTAGTTTCTGTGAGAGGCATACTCTTTGGTGTCTGTGAGAGACATACTAAGATCACCATTGAAGAGATGGAAGAGGACTGCCCATGTTTTTATATGTGTACTATAAAAGACCAATAAGCAAATGGAAATAGTGACCATGATCTCTTTGGTGTCCTTAAGATTGAGGACAAGGAGTTTGGACAGTTTCTTGAGGTAAAAAAAGTGTATGTTGATCTTCTTGATTCTCTTAGTGAAAACATTGATTTATGCATATAAAGAAAGTGGGCGTGTCACTCAAAGATATACAAGGAGAAGGAAACATTGCAATTTGAGGAAGAACATGTAAAGATCTAAATTTATGCATGTTTTAAGTTGTTGAAATGTGCTAGGGTGAGAAAGAGAAATAGTATAAATGGTTAATTTATATTCTTTTCCATATTTGAAGAGAGTATATGTATTAATTTTATCATCATAGAGATCCATACATTGTTGTTGGCATGGAAGACCTAGTATCAAATTAGAACAATCAAGTGGAGAAATGCCACAATCATAGTGTCTTGGTACGTTATTCGACTTGGAAAATTCTTACATAGTCTCTTGTTTCTTCTACAAAGATAATCTTTTTTCTTCCCATGGTAATGGTCCTTTTTCAAGAAAATATCCTCAAATGTACCAAAATTGATGCCCATATATTTTTCTATGATTCATTTTTCTAAACCCTTTTGAATCACCATTAAATGAGCTTCCAATCAAAATTTATAATAATTCTAAGTTGATAGACTTTGTAAAGCCATAATTTTGGGTTTTCTTTATTGTTCGACCTTGCACTTGTTATAGCCTTATCAATTCTAATATTCTATTGATTAGACATGTATAGGATGTAATATGATATATCCTTTATAGGCTTCCATTGATCCCATACAATTTGGATCTTCCAAGGGAACGTTATAGTGGAATTGCCAAAACCTTTTATTTCTTCCCTGTTTTAGGGGAGCAAACTTGTATGCCCTATCACATTACACCTATAACACTTCAATATTTGGACCTACAATACCCTACTCCATCCTCTTTCCAATGGCACTAATTTACTTAAATTGAACGAATCAATATTAGATATGAGATTTTTGGTAGAACGTGTGCTTTAAGAAAGGTTTGGGACTAAGAAAAAACACTAACTTCAAAGAATAGAAAGAATAGAACCTATGAGATTTTGAGATTATGAGATTTTGAGAATATGAGATTTTTGGTAGAACCTATGCATAAGAATAGAAAGAATAAGTATTGCGACACCTTGAGAATGGTATAAAGTGAATGAATATTGGTTCCACTTCATGGAAGTGGCCTCCTTTACACATTATGTTTACAAATAACTCTTGAACATCCATAGGTACAATTTAAAAAAATGAGCCTATCACTTATGAAAACAATAACAATGCAATGGCCCAATACCTCAAGGATTAACAGGATGACACCATGATGGTGAGACAACCTTTAAGGCATCACTAATAAATGGGGAGGGAATGTCTAAACAGTTTCAAATCATAGAGACCAATTTCAAACATGTGTTAGACTCTGAACAAGAATATCAAAGTTGTCGACTTTTTGATGGCACTAGGGGTTTGAATGATCATATATTTGCTTGTAATACCCACTGGGAAGTTGAGAAAATAATTAACCTATTGACCTAGTGGATGACATTCAAAGGTACATTATGAGGCACCATACTCAAATGGTATTAGAGAGATAACAAGAAACTAGATTTGTGACGTTGGGATGATGTAGTCAATTATTTCAAGAAAGTACTAGATGGATATCTATATATTGAGAATTTGGTGTTGATTAAGGTTGGTTGTCATTGATGTCAACCCTTGAAGAAAGACCCGTAGCACAAAGGTTTGGGTAATGGACCCAATAGTGTTTGATGTAAATATGACTCATTATTTTTTTGTCATGGTTGATAAGAAGTAAATATGGATGAACTCCAAAGTGGTCCCCTTATGGTGAAAGCCCTCATGGGAAGGTGTTTTGTGGAGTAAGAGAACCCATGCTTAATTGTGGAATAATGAGATGAAGGAAAGTGAATTTTTCATGGAAAATATCCTATATGGATATCTCTTGTCATGTCATTTCCGGTGGTATGTGGAACGTCACATAATTCCTCACGGTTAGAGAGTTATGTCCATGAGAAGTTGGAGACCCCAGGTTTGGGTAATGGACCAAAGTTTGTTTGATGGGTAACAGTATGAGTTATGATATATTTTCAGATAATACTATTCTATATGGATAGTACATGTCATGTCATTTCTGGTGGTATGTAGAACGTCACATAACTCCTCACGGTTTGAGAGTTATGGCCTTACGA
>ML787436.1:392302-413243 GCA_009831015.1 Picea engelmannii | reverse complement strand
TACCCTTAGTCGTACTACCCGACTACCCAGGTACTAGAGAGTATCTTCCCGAGTGTTGTTCTCGGTGACACTATAACAGTCTGGCGGCTGATAGGTTTATCTAAAGAGGGCTTCAGGAAATCTAGGCTGATTCGTACACAGGTGTTTTCTGATGCACTACCACTCGAAGGGGTACCAACAGGGGTTACAAGGGTGGCCAACAGATGTGCGCTTAAGAACCACTTGTATTTCCTGTGTGTATCAATCCCTCAACTACGGGTTTATGCACGTAACGACATATCTCTATGGCTTAAAGACGTTGGAATACATCTCTACCCTGAAAAAAAATTCCCACAATTTCTGCCAAGGAAAGTGATCTGATACCACTTGCAAGATACTAGATATAATAAATATGCAGAACAAAAATAAAATGCTAGAAATGGCAGAATAATAGTAATATAACCAACATAATCTCCACAATAACACAAAAATGATATAAGAACAACAATAGAAATAGCACTTTGATTCATAAAGAAATGTTCACGGGCCTCTTCGAGGGGGCAACCTCCAGTCGAGAGATGCTCTGTTACAATAATCTCCAAGCTAGGGTTTTCATACCCTCGACCCTTATTTATACTAAATATATCTATCAAGAGAAGCATCTAGAGGAAGATCCTTCTAGAAGCGGAAGCTTCTATTATGTCTTCTTACATCTGCCTTATTCTATTTTATTGAAAGGCCTTATTAATATTAACCTTTATTACATCCAACTATATTGATCTACCTATATGCGGGTTAGGACCCTAACATCCATCATGCTTTGTAAGTGCATATTTTGTCTTTCCAATTAATATCAACTTGACCTATTCCCTTCAAGTTCATTTGTTCTACATTTTCTTTTCTATTGTCATTTTAGTATTCATAGATAGATATTCTTTATGTAATCATCTAAAGTAGGAGGAAGATTTCCTTTACTAGTCTTTCCAGGTTTTCAGTTGCGATGAGGAGCTTGGATATCAAGCATTGGAATTAGAGAAGTGAGGATGAACATTGCAACAAGGTGCACTACATTCTTCTTCTTTGTCTCGCTTGGTTGATTCAGTTAGATTTATAGGGAAAGCAGTAACCACTTGTTCTCTTATGTCTTTGGACCAAATATAGGAGTCTTGGTCCAAAGGGGAGCTTAGTCTGTCCACATGGTAAGATTTATCACAATAGTTTTGTTCCTAAGATTAGGTTTTGATCCATTAATTATAGATCTTAGATCTATTTTTTAATTAATTTTGTATCTATAAAGAACATAATTAAAGTTGAGGAGGGGGTTGATTTTTGGGTTTAGGCATTGGTTGTAAATATATATTTTATATGAAAAACTACATACTTAATGAATATGTTTCATTACTGAAGAAATCTTGTGAGTTCAATATCAGATTGTGTCTCTTGTGTTAACGGTTCTTTTATTTCTTATTTGCATGAGATAATTATTGATGTAGCATACATTAATGGTATATGAATTATATATTCTTAAACAGTAAGCCTTATTGTGATTTCCTATATTTCATAACTTTCATTCAAGTATTTCAGTTCATAATTGGAAAGCTTTTTTGGTTATAGAATATTCAACCTTGTGGATGTGTTAATTGAACAAATTGTGAGATTGATACATTTACATATGTGCTTCTCCTTTCTTCCCTCTTTCACTCATTTAATCTAAAGTGTCTTAATATTAATTTTATTTTCCTTCGATCCATGAGATGTAGTAGATGAGTCTGAGAAGTTTCCCTTGATTTTGATATCCCAATTCCAATTACCTAATCCATCAACCAAAACACAAATTATTATATTTTGAGGTGCCTATACTTTTATCTATTGCATTCAAGAGTAAACTCTAGGAGCTAACAAGACATAATACTAAAAAACCTTTTATCTATAAGTTTATAAGTTTAATAAGTAAATAAAAGTACAAAACCTAAAAACTTTATTGGATCTATTAATATTTATTTTGTGAAAATTTTGGTTTAGTAGTTCTCACATACTATAGGTAAATGTGTAAATTCATTTTAATTTTGGACTTATTATGTGTCTGGAGGAATCAAGTCCTTCTAGGTACAAACATTTTCTCAATATTTTTCAATTTAAGTCCCTCCAAGTGACTATATATGAATGAAGTAGTGATCTGGATTATTTTCAGCACTAAATGAAACCAAAGATATTCCAATGAAATAATCATGAAAATTTCCAGAAACAGAGAAATGCATCAATACTTGATTTCTATTAATGAAAGAATTGTAAAGAGACTATAAAAATACAGAGTGCAAGACTCGCTAGAATGGTGGTAGCTTTATCTCTGAGAAGAGATGTGATGACTATGCTCATTCACTAGAAGATGATTACAATGACGCTATGAAGGCATTTTTATGATAAGCATGAATGCCAAAACCCTAGACATCCAAAAACCTAACCCTAAGAGATGAAACACCAAAAGTCATGTGGGCCCCGTTTGGATAAGTTAGTACATTGACTTCCCGGGGTCATAACCTTTGCATACGATCTTTGTTTTAGGCGCATGATAGCCTGTTGGAAAGGTCTTTTCAAGAACTATGCATTATACTGTCAAAGTTTAACTTTGTTTATAGTTTGACTATGGCACGCCAAAAAAACACTGTTTAGGACCCAAAAACGACCCTGGAAGTACAAAAATATGCACTGACATGAAAACTTCCAAAATACGCTAGTTGGATTACGTCGGTGGCAACCAATCTCCACCTGGAAGATTTGTAGGGTTTCAGACAACCCCAAAAATGTAGAACCCGCAATTACAAAGAAGTACAGAAGAACGTGTTGAATTAAAAACTGATAAGAGGAGCAAGCTGGAATAGGTGGGTGACCACCAATATCCACCTAGATCAAGTAGGAACAAAGATAAGGTTTTCAACTAAAACTCTTTTTACAAGTTTCTATATGGTAACATCAAAAGTGTACATTCTCTTTTGTCCCCAAATTCAGAAATGTTCCAAGCCATGCACTCCATCATTATTGTGACATTTAAAAAAGGATCTCACTTTTCTTCATATTGAACAACTCCACAAACATTATGTAGTTAAAGTGAAAATCTCAATGAAAGACAAGAATCGATGAGAGGAAATGAAAGCGGGTAGTCATTTTGAGACAGACAAGCAAGGAGAATTGAAAAAATCTATGAAAAACTCTAGAACTAGAACTTCCAACTTTCAAATATGAGAGCTATCATGCTTTAGGAAAATGTAAATCTACAATTTATATTCTTAGTCATCGCCCTAGACAATTCTTCTGAATGCATAAAGAAAACTCTTAATGCTTTTTTTTATATAATTTTAAAAGGATTATGTGGTTTGCTTTTCATTTGTTAAGAGAAAAGTGCATACTACATATTTAAACCATTCTAATAATCAATCCTCAATCGATTGTTTTGTGCATAAATTGCTAAATAAGTATGGAACAAAATCAAAATTGTTGATGAAGAAGAAAGGAAAACCAAGATTCAAGCATTGAATGGAATCCTTGAAATTTTAGACACAATTTCATCAAAGTCTCTTAATCATTTCATTACAAAATTTAAGGCCATTTGAATCAAATCAAATGTTCATGAGAAGAAATCTCAAAAGAAAAGGTTGTTATGAACTGAAATACCATATTTTTTTCTTTGCATTTTGTGTATAATGGAAGGTGCTTGAAACATATTACAGGAGACTAATGGGAGAAGTATGAAAAAACAAAACATAGAACATATGGCAACAATATTAGTGAAAACAAATGGGATATACTAGAAGAAGGGACATCCTTTACTACATTGACATTGAATTTGATTGTTTAAATGGTTGATACATGGATTGTGGTGCATCCAGGGACACGATATCCAGAAGATACTTCTTCTCAAACTTGAACATGATTCAACCTAGAAGACTCGTTGAGATAGGAAATAATTTTTATGTTGTTGCAAACGGGTACAGGCAATTAGTATAAAAATGAAAAGCAAGGAAAATTAAGAACGTTGAGTGAAAATAAACCATTAATGTAAGTTTCATGTACTTGTTACTAATTAATTTGTTTACATGATTGACATTCTTAAATTATTTTATCCAATAAATCAATGGGTATCGTTAATTAATAGTTTGTTTATAACAATATAAATGGAAATATAGAAACCAATTTCAAGTCTATAGTTATTTGTAAACTACCACATTCACTTAATGATTTTCCGCTAATCTTGGCACTACCCTACAACAAAAAAAACCCAAGGTTTACATATTATCTTTTCAAGGAGGAAATTTAGTAAAGTCAATACGCTAGACATTATTCAAAAACTAATTCATAACCCAAATATTTGTTTCATTTGACAGAGACAAAATTAATATTAATCACAACCATAAATCATGGTTGGGAAAACACACTTCAATCCTACACTCTTTCATAGATACTATTTAAAGACATATTATAAAACTAGTGCCTGTAGCACATGCATGAGAATCTAGTAATGGGAATTGACACATCAAGAAAAATTGGATCTTATATGTTAATTTACATGTGAGAAACATAGCCAAACTTAGAACCTATTACACTCACCAACATGTCTAGCCATGGAGAAACAAAAATGAAAGGAGAAAATCTAATTAACTTAAGTAACATGAATTCAATTACCTTAAGGGTCATTACATGCTTGAAAACATACCTAAGAGTATACAACGTTTTATTAATCTAAGAGTAACTTTGAACATATACCTCTTTGGCACAAAATTCTTAATATCTTTATATGCTTCATATATTATATATTCATCCATTGAAACCTTAGAGTTTTACACATTGCTTTTCTCTTAAGTAGAGATTTATCCTATGAACTGTAGGATGGTGTTGGCAGAAATATATTCATTTCGATTTTATCAATATAAAATATCACCTTAATGGGATAAAAATTTATGTAGCTACCTCTTTATTCTTGCAAAGATTTCTATCATCTTTTGTTTTGAATAAATCATTTGATTAGCTCTCTGTGTGATTTCATTTCTTTTAATCTATCATTTTTTTTTTGTTCAATTTCATGACTGTAACCATGACATTAGAACAAGCTCTTGTTTGGACGCATCATACAGTTTATAGAGTTTCCTTTTATAAAATTGGATGAACACCTAACAGAATCTAATCATTTTAAGAATCTTAAAAGCTTGTGAACCTATCGTATTATGGGTTACTTTCTTACCATTAGCACATGAGTTTTCCACCTTGGGGATATGCCTTAGGAATTTTATTCTTTGGATGTTTTGATTATCACGTTACCACATCTATGATCGTGCATCAAACAATAACTTTGGTGTAATTTGAAATATGAATGCTATCCCTTGTAGTCATATCGCAGTCTTATCTTTTTGGTACAGGACTCACAGTCATGCCTTCAAACAATTACTCCTTCGTCCTGCTAGCACACGATTACATTCATTGCCTCAGGTGGTATGTATTCGTTTTGGGTTTGGTGGTCATTAGAGAAGGATTTTTTCATTTTTGCATGTCCTCTGGTTCAACATCCATTCAACAGTCCAAGTGGTCGCTATGGTGGCTTTCTTCCTAAGACTTAGGTATCGGGTCTCCTCTGAAAATGCATAGCTTACCCTATATTTCTTGTGGTTTCAAACACTCTCCCCCCTTCTCTAGTCCTACTGGTATATCGTAACCAAATGACTCTGAGGTTTTACAAACCTGTAATTGTATAACAAAGACATTTGTTTAAGGGATTATTTATGAGAAAACAATTGACAATTTGGAGAAACCTTGAGAAACCCATTTCCGAAATGGGCTCATTTATTGTATGTGCATGAATATTCTTCAAAAACTAGGCCATTTCATAAATACATCTCATTCTTTGAAGGACGATATCTCAGAAATTCTATTTTGGTTGAGGTAAGTTTTTTTTTTTCATTTTTCTCAGAGTTTCAAGCCAGTTCTGAGGTGTCTAGGTTTATAGAATAGTCAGATCCTCCCTCTCCTCATATCAGTTAATTAATCTGTTCATTTTTCCTCTGTTTCACCTAAAGCGAGGCTAAGGGAATATTAATGAAAGTCATTGCAATCTTGGGAAGGTTTTTCGGGCATTCAAAGCCATTTTTGTGCAAGAAAAATCCTCGCTTGTTGATGATACCAGCGTTGATATTCCCCATACGATTTTGTGTCCAATCTTCCTCCTTTTTTAAAGAAAAAAGAAGGTTACTCAGGGATTTAGTATGATCTCAAAAGGATCATGGGACATGGTAAGTCACCCACTATAGATCAGACTCAGCCTTTACCAAATCATGAACCGGTGTATTGTGATAATTGTTTTGACTGGATTGAAAGGTACTACCAAGATATTCGTTAATTACAGGCGCAAGTAAATCAAGTGGTCACTCGAAACTCAGTTTTTGAGAGGGAAAATGATGAACTTAGATCCTGCGTTCCATCGACTTCACACAGAGCCAACAAGTGTGTTAAGAGATCGGGGAATGTGGTGATTAAAAAATTCCACCAATTTTAATACTATTATAAACTCTGATGTCTCTGATGTCTCTCTTTAGAATTTCTGAATTGGTAAATAGTTCCCTTGTATTTCACGATTTGATTATGTTTGGATAATGAGTAAATTCATTTTGATTTTTTATTTTTTTAGACCAGCTAGAGAATCGAAATATTTTGTAGCTTGTCTTTTGAATTATTTATTTTGATTATTGTCTAATTTTGATTTTTGTTTTCATTGTTTGAGGTGGACAATAGATTGATGGGCTACGATTAAGGGAATGAGTCATGGGTTGAGCGTTTAGTGGACTAGTAGTTTTTTGTTTTGAAAAACAATGCTTAATAATGTAACTCTTTTGTATTGAAAGACTTCAATAGAATTATCTTGTGTTATTTTTATTTTAGTAAAAGATTATTTTAAAAGATCTGCCTCTATCTTGAATGATAGGAGGAATAGATTAGAAACTTGTTTAAATAGCAATGTTTGCCTAGTGACAGGGGAAATTCCTCCTGGACCATATGATGGACATATTTTTTTTAAATTATATGGGAATAGAGTTTACTCTTTGGCTTTCGACCTATGTAGACTGTGCATTGCTTTTCATTGTTTTCTCATGTAATTTCTAGATGTGAAATGTTATCCGTATCGAACTAGCTTTAGTTTGTTCTGCATATAATATTTTATATCATGCTTTTCTTTATTTCATTCATTCTCTTTTGGTTCATTTTATATCTATGACTGATCATCTATTCAGGTATTTTGAGTTTTCATCTGATGTTAGATAGATGGTAACACCATTACCGAGAATTGGAATATCTTTCATTCTTCATTATTGGACATTTCAAGGTCACATGATATATAATCATTTGTCTTTGTGTCGTCATAAACGCGTTACACAATATAAAAGACTTCTTTGAGTTTCTTCATTAAGTATTATGATTTCTTTTGTCATAGGTTTACACTTGAAACAAGACAAGAGGATCTCACACAAATACAAAGAGATGAATCTAGTTTAATACTGTTGACTCAGCGATAGGTTAGTTAGTGTATTATTTATTTAATTTGTTAATTTGTGAATGAATAGTGATTGCATCATTTAAACGTTAAATGCTTTGTTTATTTTTGTCATACCATTTACAATCATATTCATTCATTGTTTATTAGTTTAGTATTCAAAGTATTAGAATAATTTTGTTTATATTTAATCTTGTTTAGATCCATTTATCTTAAAACAATTATTTTCACAAGGCTTTGCTTAAACATTGTAAATTGTATATAGCTATTGTACATAAAATTGTTGGTTAAGAATTTGTAATTAAAGCGTTGATTGTTAGAGTTGTATCTTTAGTTAGTTCACATCTTTTAGATGTTTTTATAATCCTAGTTGGATAACGGAGCCATAAAACCCATCAGGGTAGATTATACCAAATTGCTTAGGTTAAATAGACAACCCAATCCGGATCTCCCTTTCCCATTGACGGTGTGTCATAAACACCACTCAATAAATGGTGCTAGAAGGAGGGTCGAGGTAAATTTAATGATTAAATGTTTTACCCCTTGTCCTATCATAATTCCAAATTTATAAATTATTCTTCTGTGTCATCTTAAAATGCACTAGAAGGCAGGCCAAACTGACAAGTTGGCCTTGCAAGAGTCTTTGTTTTGAATGTATGTAATTCCCCATGGCTCTGTCAATCACTATGTTGGAAAATGATTTCCACTTCTCATTACCTGATATTCCCAACGAGACAATCTATCGCTTGTCCAAAATCACCTTTTATGGTGGGGGGGATGTATCTACAAAAGATCGTCTTAACAAGTTTTGGTGTAAATGCATCAAGCGTGATATTTTTGATTTAAAGGTTTTATGCAGATTGTTTTCTTTTACTTTTAGGGGTCGGATTAAACATTGTTTTCAGTCTTTTCTAGCATATCACATTATTGATTGCTTTCAATATGTAGAGAAATTTTTGCATGCTTTTGAAATCTATGATTACAATCAATTATGTGAAGAATTTCAGGCTTTACTAATCAATGACAATTCATCTTGAGATGTATTTTTAACAGGCATCCATCATGTTCTCTGTAATTTTCAACTTGATGACATGCCATTTGTACAAAATCTCATCTCTGATGTTTGTGCCCTTTTCATCTAGCCATTTTCAATCACAAATGATGAATCAGTTACAAATCCTATCACTCAATTGCAAGAAGATTTTTTTTTGCAGGATGAGAGGAATCCATCTAAAAATTTTGAACAAGCAAGGGAGGTAGAATCTATTGAAAAGGTTCTTACTAATAATAAAACTAGTTTTTCCTCTAAAGCATTGTATATTCAGTCCTTGACCATCATGGAAGAAGATATGATGTTGGGTCAAGGTGAATGTCAATATTCTTCTAACTCGTGCTCTAATAAGTACTTAAATTCAGTTATTGAAGAACACTTAGGTGATGAAAATGATCTTAAGCATTCTAACATTCCTATGAAACTGACTAGAGATGTAAATCTGCAATTTGAAGAAGAAACCTTAAACCTTCATCCACAAATCATACCTTATCCACACAAAAGATTAGATGTTTGTCATGAAAGTTTTGAATTGTCTATCATACATGAGGAAAATTTAGACGATCATATTATGTTGAAGGATTTATCGCCAAAACAGAATGAAAGTCTTAAGGAAAGTGAAGAAAAATGTCTTGAGAATACCATTGTTAAATATCATAGCCCAAGAGATTATTTTCATGTGCTCATTTCTGATTTCTTTTACTCTTTATATCTCGATCTCTTCTTAGATTCCGGTGGAATTGATACTTTTCCCATGGTATCTTACTCTTTTCTATCACAATCAAATCTTTTTGATATACTAAGATTTGGTGAAATTAATTTCGAACATAACATTTATTAAGTCAGATTCAACGTTCTTTCACTTTCATCACTCACATGGAAAAAAGAAATGTTGCAAGATGATTTTACACGATTTCTTTTTAAAAAAGACAATGCACTCATTCTTATGGAGATCAAATATTCTACATTGCATATTCATTCTTTGGTTTGTTCGAATTTTAATGATTATGCTTCGCGTTCTGAAATGGTCCATGTCATCGAAGGAAGTGTTCAAAGATGTAATCTAATTGATTTCATGAATCCTCTTATGATGTGTTCCCCATTGATGGATCTAGTTCATCGAAGTCATAATTTGCATCCTAATTTTTATGACAAGATTGCAGAATGGCTGGAGGATTCATACATCAAGAAGTTTCAAAAGAATGGTAAGGTAGTGCTTGCTTTGTTTTTTGAATATATAGGAGGTAAGCATGACATATTTCTTTCATATATGCAAATACTACATTGTTTTATTTTGATTTCCAACTTTCTATGCCTTGCAAGATTGAAGATATTCTTGTGGATGCATTGGAAATACAATTTTACTTAGCCTTTTGATTTGTTTAGTAGTTACAGTAGGTTTAGGATTAGGTTTCCTTTAGTTTTCTTTCTCAATGTTTCTTTCTGTAATAATGCAGTTATAAACACAAGTGGGTACACTAAGAGAACCATAATATGAATGTAGCCAGGGAAGTCCACTTTAATCCTTTTCTCTCTACTTTTCGTTGGATATTTCTTTTCAAAAACGCATTATTATCATGACAATTTTAAAATGAAATGTAAAGAGATAAGTAAATTTGAATTATCAATTCACCCGAATTCAACCCTGACCCAAGGTGCCACGAGTAGGACTGCACTCATATTAATAAGGATTTTTCTATTTTCTTTTAGTCTCTCGAGAAATAATTCACCTAAGAAATCAGATTTACCCCTCTTGTAAATATTTTCATCTTACGTTTTCTTTTGTTTTCTTTTTCATTTTGTTTGGTTTTTCTTGTTTCCCTAATGATTATTTCTGAATCACCATTCCTTATTGAAGGGAATTGGATATTTCACCAGAGGCAGTTGAGAACAGTTCAATGCATTTCCGCGTTAAGTTCTAAACTCATATAAGTTACAATAAGTCTTTTTCCAATCATTGTTCCCGATTTTTGTTGAAGTCTCGGGGAAATACGATTATATTTAAAACTTCTTACGCCATCCCAGTTCTAATGGGAACAACTCAAAGCGCTTACCCATTCCTGAGATGATTTCTTGGCTGAAATCTAAATGTCCAAATTATGGTGAAAGTTATCAGTTCTCAAAGAACGAAAGAACAATTCTAAATATCAATACTACGATTGCATGGCTGTAAAATCTTCAGTATCACCCCGCTCTCTTGTTATCTTGAACTTTCTGAAAATTTTGTAAACACTTTTAGAGAGTTGGAAGCACTGTAATGTGTGGGAATTGTGTGTAAACCCATCGGGATACTGAACAGGTCTATTGGTAGCGGGTAAATGCACACATGATACCAAGACAACTTCGTCGAGGTACTGAACAGGCCTGCTGGCATTGAAGCAATGTCGGGTTCGAAGATCCTCAGGAATTTTTTTTTTTAAATTGATCAGGTGTCAAGATATTTTTTTATCATAGATGGACGAATTTTGGATGGGATCGAAGTACTGGAGAGGGTTAAATGACATCCATGTCGATGCTATAAATGCCTGCTAGCAGCAATGGCCATGTCAATGGTATTTGAGTTACTTGTATAAATATCGATACCCCTTTGGTCGAGATGAAATTTAGGATTACAAGTTTTGGGACAAAACTTTATTCGATGGTATGACTGTGTTATTTTTTTGAGTTAATGTCAAAATGATTGATCTGTCTTTTAATTGTTTCTAGTAACTATCTAAGTTATTTGTTCCTTGATGTAAAGTTCTGATGATGCAGAGATAACTGTTTCGCCCAACGTGTCGCCATTGTTGAAAGCCAGATATTCGTTTCAATTTTATCAATATAAAATATCACCTTAATGGGATAAAATTTTCTGTAGTTGCCTCTTTATTCTTGCAAAGATTTCTATCATCTTTTGTTTTGAAAAAATCGTTTGATTAGCTGTGTGTGTGATTTCATTTCTTTTAATCTCTTGGTTTTTTCTTTTTGTTAAATAGCATGGCTGTAAGAATGAAACTAGAACAAGCTTTGGTTTGGACGCATCATACAGTTTATATATTTTCATTTTATAAAATTGGATGAACACTTAAGGGCATCTAATAATTTTAAGCCCCTTAAAAGCTTGTGAACCTATCGTATTATGGGTTACCTTCTTACCATTAGCGCATGAGTTGTCCACCTTGCGGATATGCCTTAGGAATTTTATTCTTTGGATGTTTTGATTATCAAGTTACCACATCTATGATTGTGCATTAAAAAATAACTTTGGTGTAATTTGAAATATGAATTCTATCACTTGTAGTCATATCACAGTCTTATCGTTTTGGTACATGACTGAAATCATGCCTTCAAACAATTACAACTTTGTCCTGCTAGCACAAGCTTGCATTCATTGCCTCAAGTGTTAAGTCTCTGTTTTGGGTTTGGTGGTCATTAGAGAAGGAGGTTTTCATTTTTGCATGTCCTCTGGTTCAACATCCATTCAATAGTTCAAGTGGTCACTATGGTGGATTTCTCTCGAAGCCTTAGGTATCGGATCTCCTTCGAAAATGTAGAGCTTACCCTCTATTTCGTGTGGTTTCAAAACTTCTCCCCCTTTTCTACTCCTGCTGGTATATCGTAACCAAATGAATCTGAGGTTTTACAAACCCATAATTGTATAACATAGACATGTTTTTGCAAGATGATTTCCAAGCCAACGGTTGACAATTTGGAGAAACCGTGAGAAACCCATTTCCTAAATGGGTTGATTTACACTCTACATAGGAAGTTTCTTCATAAGATAGACCATTCCATAGATACGTCTCATTCTTTGAAGGAAAATATTTCAGAAATTATGTTTGGTTGAGGTAAGGTTTGTTTTTTCATTTTTCTTAGAGTTTCAAGCCAGTTCTCAGGTGTCTAGGTTTATAGAACAGTCAGATCCTCCCTCTCCTCATATCAGTTAATTAATTTGTTCATTGTTCCTCTGTTTCACCTGAAGCGAGGCTAAGGGAAAATTAATGCAAGTCATTGCAATATTGGGAAGGGTTTTCAAGCATACAAAGCCATTTTTGTGCAAGAAATATCCTCACTTGTTGATGATACCAACGTTGATATTCCCCATACGATTTCCTATCCAATCTTCCTCCTTTTCTAAAATAACAAGAAGGTTACTCAGGATTCAGTATGATCTCAAAAGGATCATAGGACATGGTAAGTCACCCACTATAGATCAGACTCAACCTTTATCGAATTATGAACCAGTGTATTGTGAGAATTGTTTTGACTGGATTGAAAGGTACTACCGAGATATTCCTTACTTACAAGTGAAATTATATCAAGTGGCCACTCGAAACTCAGTTCTTGAGAGGGAAAATGATGAACTCAAAGCTTGCATTTGATCAAATTCACACAGAGCCAACAAGCGTGTTAAGAGATCGAGGAATGTGGTGATTAAAAAATTCCACCAATTTTAATACTATTATAAACTCGGATTTGTCTAATGTCTCTCTTTCGAATTTCTGAATTGGTAAATAGTTCCCTTGTATTTCACGATTTGATTATGTTTAGATAATGAGTAAATTCGTTTTGATTTTATTTTTATTTTAGACGAGCTACAGAATCGAAAGATTATGTAGCTTGTATTTTGAATTATTTGTTTTGATTATTGTCTAATTTTTATTTCCGTTTTCATTGTCTCAAGTGGACATATTGATGGGCTACGATTAAGGGAATGAGTCATGGGTTGAGCATTTAGTGGACTAGTAATTTTTTGTTTTGAAAAACAATGCTGAATAATGTGATTGTTTTGTATTGAAAGACTTCAACACAATTATCTTGTGTTATTTTTATTTTAGTAAAAGCTTATTTTAAAACATCTCCCTCTATCTTGCATGATAGCAGGAACAGATTAAAAACTTGTTTAAATAGAAATGTTTTCCTAGTGATAGGGGCAATTCCTCCTAGACCATATGATGGCCATATTTTTTTTAAATTATATGGGAACATAGTTTACTCTTTGGATTTCGACCTGTGGAGAGTGTGTAGTGTTTTTCATTGTTTTCTCATGTAATTTCTAGATGTGAAATGTTATTTGTATCGAACTAGCTTTAGTCTGCATATAGTATTTTATATTGTGTTTTTCTTTATGCCGTTCATTATCTTTTGATTCAATTTATATCTATGACTCATCATCTATTCAAGTATTTTGAGTTTACATCTAATACTAGATAGTTGGTAACACCATTATCGAGAATTGGAATTTCTTTCATTCTTAGTTATTGGACATTTCAAGGTCACATGATATATAATCATTTGTCTTTCTGTCATCATAAGCTCGTTCCAGAATATAAAAGACTTCTTTGAGTTTCTTCAGGAAGTATCTTCTTGCTTTTTTCATAGGTTTACACTTTGACACAAAACAAGAGGAGCTCACACAAATACAAAGAGATGAATCTAGTTTAATACCAGAGGTTAGTTAGTGTATTATTTATTTAATTTGTTAATTTGTGAATAAATAGTGATTGCATCATTTAAATGTTAAATGCTTTGTCTATTTTTGTCATATCATTTACAATCATATTCATTCATTGTTTATTAGTTTGGTATTCAAAGTATTAGAATAATTTTGTTTATATTTAATCTTGTTTAGATCCATTTATCTTAAAACAATTATTTTCACAAGGCTTTTCTTAAACCTTGTAAATTGTATATAGCTATTGTACATAAACACTGTTGGTTAATCATTTGTAATTAAAGAGTTGATTGTTAGAGTTGTATCTTTAGTTAGTTCACATTGTTTAGTTGTTTTTAGAATCCTAGTTGGCTAAAGGAGCCATAAACCCATGAGGGTAGATTATACCAAACGACTTAGGTTAAATATACAACCCGGGTCTGAATCTCCCCTTCCCATTGACAATGTGTCATAAAAGTGTGTCAACAGTTGGAAATGAACATCTCAAATTAAGTCGAGAGGGATTTCTTTGAAATGGCTATAATATTTTGTCTTTCAAAATATACAAAGAAGTGTTAGACTATTTCCAAGTGATTTAGGGATTACTAAAGTGAATGGATAGCTTATTACGATTGCATATGATAGTTGCACAGTACTTCAAGGATTTATCATGAAAGGAGTTACCTCAAAGTTTAAATCATGATAATGGAGAAAGTGATTTAAAAAAACATGGAATTGGTTTTCAATGGAATTAAACCACGCATTTTACAAGATCTTCCAATATAGGAAAAACATTATGGATATGTTTGGAACTTGCATTTTTCGTAGTCTAAATGTGCTATGTTTTTTCTCTTTTTCTGAACATACTTTATGGGGATATTTGCTCGAAATCCGGAGAGATATTGTTGGATGTGTAGATTTGAGTGGTTAAATCTGTATAATCCTAGTGCTCCAAGATTTTTTCAGCACGGGGAATCCATTTTTGCATTTAAAAATGCAATTTAAATAACAGAAAATTGTGATCTCATACGGATTTATGTTGTGTGATTCCAACGAAAAAAAAAAAAAGCCTTAAAACAATTAAACAACATTGAATTTACAACTAATTAAATTACTTACTCTTCTTCTCTTCTTCTTCGAAGAATACTTGTTATGAACCAACAAAATGACTTCATATGAAATTTTTTCAAATCACAAGATGCCCTAATTATGTTTCCATTTGTCTGGGTAGTGGCCTCATGTATGTCACCATAGTATAAGTAACCGTTTCAAAAGTTTAGTTATTATAATAAAAATTTCATATCACAAGATGCCCTAATTATGTTGCCATTTGTTTGGGTAGTGGCCTCATGTATGTCACCATAGTATAAGTAACCGCTTTAAAAGTTTAGTTATTATAATAAAAACACATTCTTTGCTCCTTTTTCATTAACGAGATGTTTGGAGTATTTAAAATTTGACCAAATGCCATACAAATTAATAATAATGTTTATTTACTCTCTTTTTTTAACAATTAGGGTTTATAGGTAGCTTTACATAGTCTTTGATGAGGGATGATATGATTAAATTAATTTTGTAAAGTTATATATTTACTGAGGAAAAGGGTTAAAAATTGAGTGGAATTGGCACTCTTAGCTAATTGAAGTGATTGGCACCCACAAGATTGCTTTAATAAATTGAGTGGAATTGGCACTCTTACCGAATTGAAGTGATTGGCACCCACAAGATTGCTTTAAATTTCAATCTAGTCAGAGTGATATGGATGTTAAGTGTGTGACATGTGAATGATACAAGGGGAATTAAATCTTTTTCTATGAAAAAGGGAATTAAATCTTTACAAAAGTTTGTAGAATTTTGACTACGGTTGTAGCATATAAATGACTAATGTCAAGTCAAGCATGTTAATCTCTTCATTATCATGATGATGGATGTATACTTTGTGAGTATACGTTTTCCATGGTAATACCGTTCTCACATGTGGGAGGTATATTCTATGAAAATATGTTTTCTGTCGGTTTTCAGAATCTACGTGGGCTTCGGTTTGTTTTTCTTTTAGTTTTGTAAGGATAGAAGTGTGAGAGTTTAAAAATCCTCAAAATCGACGAATCACATACAAATTAATTTCGGCGCATGCGTCTTTAAAGTTATAGGGTTCATCTTCTTGAAGTGTGGTGCAACCTTTGGGGACATGTTTCTAAGAATATATATATATATGACTTGCAAATAAAGTTTTTCAGATTGTGAAAATATATATGAATATAGAACATAACCCTTAACCCTTAAAAGAAACATAACACTTGATATTAACAAATATGTGTAAATAAGATAAATGTACCTTAAAAAAAAAAGAGAGGAGAGTTTAAAAAAAAGAGAGGAGAGTTTAGATGTTCAAAATAAATATTTATACATTTATATATAAAATCATTTTGTGGTATTGATCAAAGATGAGAGAAAGGCAACATTTGATATTAACAAATATTTATAAATAAAATAAATGTACCTTAAAAAAAGTTTCTATGCTCAAAATAAACATCTAAACATTTATATACAAAAACATTTTGTGGCATTGGTCAAAGAAGAGAGGAATGAGAGAAACAAAACAATTGATATTAAAAAATATGTATAAATAAGATAAATGTACCTTAAAAAAAAAGGAGGAGGAGAGTTTCGATGCTCAAAATAAACATCTAAACATTTATATACAAAATCATTTTGTGGCATTGGTCAAAGAAGAGAGGAATGAAATCTAAATCGTTTTAAGTGGAAATTAATTTGTTAATATTATTAGTGGAGCTCATTTGCCTTATGGATACTAGGTTTCCTTAATGTTTGTAATGTTAATTTTAATACATGCATTTTGGGTTAGTAATATAATAGCCAGTGTCATGAATTAAATCACTTAATTATGAGCTACTATCAATGAATTATCTTAAATTTAAAATGCGTTACAAGTTATTAACATGAATTAGAGTTAGTGATCTAAGTTGATGTATTCATCAATAGCTTATGAAAGTTGGTCTTCAAACTATGTAAATTATAACCACAAAATAAAGGTGAGCCCATTCCATAGACTAGTCATAATTCACCCCTTAATGTTATAATTCACTAAACTCAGTATTGCATTGAGTATTGCCACTTATTACCAAAGTGGGTAGTTTAGTTGCGTGAATGCTTGTCATTTTACAATAGCAAAGACTCTCGATAACATATTTCTTATACAATGCATACATTCCTTATGCTAGAAATAAGAGACACTAATTTTAGTTAGGAGAAATAACACAAAACAAAGAGCATTGATTTCAACAACGGTATAAAACATAGGCATCATGTAGTTGCATTGATTTCAATAATGACATAATGCAAAACAATAGGGTTTATTGATTTCAGTGGTGAAAAACTATTTAGAACAATCAGGTAGCTACATAAATTTCAACGATGATATAACACATATGTATCGAATACTTGCATTGATTTAAGCAATGATATAAAGAAAAATAGTAGGATGCATCGATTTCAGTGATGCATTGATAATTGAGAGAAATCATGTAGTTACATTGATTTCAACAATGGCATAACACAAAATAATAAAGTGCATTGATTTCAATGTTGATATAGTGAAAAATGATTTAGACCAATGAAACAATGACAATGATTTCAACTATGATATAATGGAAAACAAAAAAGTGTATTGATTTCAATTCTAATACAATGAAAAATGATTAAAGGAATTAATTGAAGAAAAGATGCCAATAAAATTGACCTAGTGCATTGATTTCAATATGGAGATAGTGCAAATTATCAAGTAAGATGACTTTAAAAATTACTCAGAACAAACAAATTTCAAAATACATATTGCGATGCAGCAATGGATATTCTCAATGATAAGATGAAAGTCAATGCTCTCTTTGTTTGGGTGTGATTCCTCTATTTTGTATTCTTTTATTATTTAAAATTAAAAACTCATTTTTAATCATCATATATGTCATAAGGTAAATTATGTAGTATGAATGAGAATAACACTTAAATTTTATATTTATGTTATTATGGAATATTAATATATAGAATTTTTAATAAAAGATTTTCTATTTGTTTGGAAGATTAAAAAATATATTTCATATTCTTATTATTTAAGTATATTATAATTTAAAAGTTGTTTGTATCCATTTTAAGAAACATTGTTTTAAAGGACTACTACAACATTCACTTAGATCAAATTTGGTCTCTTGGACCTTAAGAAAGGTAAGAAATTATTTAGTTTTCTTTAAAAAAAAAAATCAATCCTAAAAAATATTTAAGAAAAGCATTCCTAAATCACTATAGTTTTGAAGAATTAAAATGTTAGGAAGGTTGATATTATAACAAATATTTTGAAATTGTTATTTAATATGGGTGTAAGTAGGATATTCCAAGAGAAAGTGTTTCTCATCTTCAACCATCTTAGCATCACAAGGATGACGATTTTCTTGGACCTAGACTTTTAAGGAATTGTCCAATACCTTCTTTCACTATGGAGCTCGTGAGAATTTGTTCTTATTTTAACAATGTTGATTTTCTTTTTTATGCTAGTCAAAGCAAAGATATAATTTTGATCTTGTAGATTAGGGTTGATCACCTCCTTATACTATCTTAATTTTCTTTTATCTTTTAATTCTTTATGGCACAACAATTTCTAGTTAAATTTAGATGTAATAATATTTTTAATATTATCCTTATTCTATATAGTAATGTGTTCATTTATTCCCCAATATTTTCACCAAGACTTGACATATTTATGCTACCCCTAATTGAGCCACAAGTGGTTTTGTTTGGAGTTTGAAGCAATCTTAGGAAGTCTCTTGTCTTCCATGTTGTTTATCTTGTTCTTGTATATTAGGTACCTATTCATAAATGTTCCCTCAATGGGGGAAAGACTAGCTTCTATGAGGACGATATGATACGGTATATTACGGGAAATTATAAGTTATAAAATAGTTTTGGATTTTCTTTATCTTTCTACACAATTCTCTAGAGATGTTGTAGTCCCATACTAGATAACCATATAAGATAACTTGAGTGATGAGAGTCTCAAAGTGAAATTTATTCATATCTTGTTGTTTCCAAGTCCATAATAAGATTTTCACTCTCCATTTGTCACTTTCTCAATGTTATAGTTCTACTTAAGCATGTGCTGAAGATCATTTATTGATTTACAATTGTTTCCAAGTGTATAATAAGATTTCCACTCCCCATTTGTCATTTTCTCAATGTTATAGTTCCACGTAAGCATGTGATGAAGAATGATTCCAATATATTTGTATGAAGTCACTTCATCCAACTTATTGTTTTTATACACTAAATTAGTTGTTGTCAAACACTAAATTAGTGTGAATGATCTTTTTGGATTCAATTCAATGCTAAAAATCAATACCCTTCTTTGAACAAAAATCCTTGATGACTTTTAGTTGTTTTTGGAAATAATAGGAACTTCTTATCATAAAAACAATATCATCAACTTAAAGCACACGAATGACTATAACAACTAGAGTCCAACTTACAGAACTTGCTTCTTTCAAACAATCCTCTAATTAATCATTATATATCTCAAAAAAAGTACGGTACAGAGGATTAATGAGTACATCGAGATTAATGAGTATATATGTAGTGAGATGGTGGGGAAGTTTATGCACCATAGTATCTCAGCTCACATTCCAATGTGTGGAATATGTGATGAGATATATTTCGTCCAGAGATATGTCATGGCCTATATTATTACTTGTTTTTGCTATAACGCACACATTACAGTACAGTCTCAGAGACCAATAATTTTATCGCCCTCGACGAATTATATGCACCATAACCTCTATTATCATGAAGTAAGCTCAACGTGTACCAATCTAAACACAATTTCAGAGATAAATTTACGACTCCAGTCAAAACTCTGTCCATTTGAAACATTTTAACTAAGGTCTAGACAAAACCGATAATTTTAGCTTAAAGACTAATACTTTTTAAACCCTACTGGGCTCAATTTATAAATAAAAATTTTAAGCTCTAACTAATAAAATAACAGGAGAATGTCCTTCCGTAGGGCACCGTTTTTATCCTTCGATTTGCATGTACCACTTCGATTGGCACAACAACGTACACAGTACTAGAGAGACTCAAAAACCAGTAAGGTCGTGTGAAAATAACCCAATAGAATATATTCATAAACTATAGTTTTTTATGTGATCGATCTTCTAAAGGCATCCGAGAGTTATTGTTTTCATGATATTGTCCACCATTATCCTACCAATTCCCACCAACAGCAGAGAAGACGTGAGAATCGCATGCGATGGACGATGGAGACAGATGAGACTCATGAGATCCTGCCTCCCTGTTTGTCTTCCTTTTGTTAGTTTTGGTCGAGTTGAGTGTTACAGGGAGGCAGTAAGATCATAAGCCCGCAGTCACTCAATTGCCCACCGTTTCAGATTCAGAAAGGCAGAAGAAGAAATTATGTGTGCTCAAATCCCAATGCCGATATTATGATCATGTGTTTTAACTGACAAAGAAGTTTTAATAAAACTGAGAAAGTGTTATTAGTGGAATTTAATTTTAAAAAATTAAATAAAAATAATAGGAGAACTAGTTATGATGTTTTGGAAATTTATGATTTAGCAAAGGTTTGTGAGGGTTCTTTTAGTCTCATAATAGCTTGTACAAATGGACTGTGCAAGAACTAAATCTAGGTGGTTAGAGTGTAAAACTTATCTTCAAATAGTTTTGACTATTATGGATTAAGGTTGAATGGTGTAAAGCAAATGACCCAGGTAGCCATAATTATAAGAGATACATGTTTTCTTGTTAATATTATTTAGGTTAAAACTGTATTTTGTTTATGGAGTAAGGTCTAAAACTCTATTCTGTTATAAAATAAGACCTAAAACAATTTTTATTTAGAAAAAATAGTTAATAATAAATATTTTTATTAATAATTGTACTTACA